>JAGKTI010002448.1:0-66958 GCA_018397915.1 Birgus latro
ATATATATATATTGTTGCAACAGGACAATTATTTTGAGCTTTTGAGACTTTTGGAGGTGGAAGGATTAGACATACCCTTGATGATGCCCTTTTCTACAAGATGTCCTCTATGACGAATTTTAAAATCAACTGGTAGGATCAAGAAAAAACAGGTCACCTTGTTGAAGGAAGCTAATGAGAATACGACCCACTGCCTCCATATGCCCCACTGCTGGTAGGAATGAAGAACCGGACCCCTTCAATCCAATTTCTCTCTCTCTCTCTCTCTCTCTCTCTCTCTCTCTCTCTCTCTCCAGACGATTCTGTTCCTCTTTTTAAGGCCTTTTCGAATTGGATGGGTTAGATGTAGCCTTAATAAAACCCCGTCACCACCTCAGATGCTTCCTAACGTTTAATAAAATCGTGTGGCAGCAGCAAGAATAGATCAAAATGCGTCACCGGACAGAAGGGGTTAAAAACAAAGGGTCCTTATGCTCCACCGGAATGAGAAGGCCTGAGTGAGTGAAAGAACACTGTATTTACTTGTTTGTTCCTTTTCACGGGACGCTCTACCTTATTTCTTTTCAGTTTGCTGTTTCTGCCTCTGAATCCTACCTGCCTCATTTACAACAGTAGGAGGTTGGGTTAGGACGACGACGCCAACGTTAATGATGATGATGATGATGATGGTGATGATTATGATGATGATGATGGTGATGATTATAATGATGATGATGATGATGATGATAATAATAATAATAATAATAATAATAATAATAATAATAATAATAATGAAGGATTTTACGGATTCGATTCTGGAAATGCAACAGACAGTCCATTATCCCAGAGGTATGCACCCCGCGCAAAACACCTACACATATCATGACTTGGACACTAATACTCACGTCCATAGTGAATACATGCTAGGCCTGTCTCATTCACTGGTGTGTATTAGGTGGGGGTGATTTTATGCCGTTCATGGGGAAGATCAGTATACGTAACGACCTATAAATCTCAGAACATCACTACGACCAACCTGGACTCGAATTAAACCACAGAAAGGAATAAAGACGAAGTGAGGTTGGTTAAAAATAACAAGGAGAAAGAATATCAATATAAAAATTAAGCAAAGTAAATTTTGAATATGTACAGAGTAGAAACGGATATAATAAAGATACAAGAAAGCAAGGAAGAGAAGGATACAAGAGAAAATCAAAGAAAGTAATTTTAAAGAAAAAATGAAATGAGTTAAAAACAACACACAAGCGTTGACAGGATAATGGTGAATATATAAGAATCTTCAATTTCAGGATGCAAAAGGTTTAAGTACAAAGCGACAGAAGCTAAGGAAATTATAAAGACAAATACATAAATAAATTGATTTTGAAATGTATAGAAAGGAAGAAAATGCTGTACTCCAACTTCAATGTACAGCATACAAGGCTTTAACAGTTAAAGTTAAGTCCGTGAAAAAAAAAAAAACTACTGAAACTGAAGTAAAACGGGAACAAACAAACGAACTACCAAAGAAACTAAGGGCAAGAGAGACTCCCCTTGCAACATTAGCGGAGCAGTCTGCATGCATAATTTATTTAAAAAAAAAAAAATCATCTTGGTGCTGCAGAGGAGAGAAACGTAGTAGGAGGCGGCGTGAAATTTTTGCTGAGTGAAAGCGATACACACTTGTAAATAGCACTCGATTGTTTCTATGTGGCCCGCTCCACTGACCACGATTATATATGTATCGCACACTCGCCCCTAGTTGTTCGAACGTTGTCCCGAAATGAGCTCGCTAGTCTAACCAGTAAAACTGCAGCAGGTTTCAAGGATCCGAATCTCGTTACATAAGTTCGGGATCCCAAACGTGCAAATGGATTATTGACAGCAAATTTACTAAAGATCGGTTGGCGCTAAACAAGAAATGAGGAAGAGAAGTATCCACTAAACTAACTAAATCTGTCTACCGGCACCACCAGTGAAATAAATGTCAGTGTTAAAAAGGTAAAAAAAAAAAAAAACTTGCCTTTATAAAGATGATTAAACTGATGATAAAGGTGAATTTCACTACCTCCTTCACTCTCTCAGTGGTCCTCTCTCCTCCCTCACCGCTCCTCACCTCCTCTCACCTGCCCCTGCGACGGCACACTGTCCGATCGTTCTCTCTCTCTCTCTCTTCTGCTCGCTCTCCCGCCCCCCCACATACGCAACATCCCTCCCTCTCATCTTCTTTCCCTCTCTGCCTCCCTACCCCGCCCGTCCTCTCGACCTCTTTCCTGCTCTTTTCTACGAGTACCTCGTGCTTCCGCTCCCCCTCTTCCTCCTTCCCTTCTCCATTTCTTCTCTAGTTTCGTTTTCTTCTCTCCCCTTTCCCTCTCCTTCCTTCCCGTTCGCCTTTTTCCTCTCGCATGCTTCCTCATTTACATTATACAAGTCCTTTTTCTCTCTCTCTCTCTCTCTCTCTCTCTCTCTCTCTCTCTCTCTCTCAAAAATATTAATAACAAAAGTCTGGGCCAAAATTAATTATACTTTAACTCAGAATCGACCGTGGAATTAAAATTGTCCCCAACCAATACCAGGAAATAATACGGTGGGAAATTTGCATAATATTAATTACTGAAATACAGTTACGCGCTAATTAGTGATTTTTGTTGTTTGGATTAAAATAGTACATAGAGCTATAGCCAAATAGGATACAAGTTATTCAGAAACATAATTAATTACGCTCAGTTACTGAAAACGTCTCATTAATTAGTAAAATTAGGCCGAGTCATGAAGCTTACAATCAGTTCTCTGTCTTATCTGTTATTAGTTTACGCAAGAAGTATTAAGCAGGAAGTCTACGCAGGAAGAACAAGTGAAGGAGACTGCAGAATATTCGGTATGTCACTTTTCCCGTCCGCAATACCCTGTCGTGGCCGTGATTTGTTTTCGTAGGAAGAATATGCAGTGAATAACCTTCCACCTCTTCCTGTGAACTCCAACCCCTTTAGTTACGACTAGTGATTTATCGCGCGCGCGCGCGTGCGCGCGCGCGTGTGTGTGTGTGTGTGTGTGTGTGTGTGTGTGTGCACTCGTATTTTTACATGAAATAGGGAGAGCTAAAGCATAGTTATTTGGCCACTACCAGGACATGAATCAGAGGGGTAAGACAGCTAAAAATTCAGTATCCCCCATTGAGTTCTATGAGCTACAAGGCTATTTGCAGTGCCGAACACCTTCCCAGGATCACGACAGTGTAGCCAGCACATTTATATTTATACGCATTGACATAACCCCTTCAGTACCATGACATTTTTTAACTTTGTTCTGGCAGTCTTATGCCATGTTTAGGTTTGGAGAGACTCCCCCTAATGAAGGTGTTTAATACATACCGTACATAATGACTTCAATGCTATACACAGTACAAATACAAAATTACTGGTGAAGCCTGTTTGCATGAGAGAGAGAGAGAGAGAGAGAGAGAGAGAGAGTTAAATGGAGGAGAGTGACAGGGAGTCTAGCATCAGAGACAGCGGGGGGAGGGGGGGGGGCATTTTCTCGCATGTGTACATAAATGTATACGGTACACACGATACACACATAACCATTAGTGTCACATAATTATCATCCTCTTCAGCCTATTTCCCCAATAAAACGTTAAGGGGGGAGGGGGGGATGGCTAGAATAAAGGACCGGGAAAGAGGAAATACCTGTACACACCTAGAACTATCAAAGTACCAAGTAAAACATGATATATATTTATTTACTCAATATGCAAGTTCTCATACTCCTCTGTGCTTCACATGGTAAGATTATTTCCCCCTCAGACTCTCCTCACAAATGCTTATGGGGCTTTTTTTTTCTTTAAGGTGAATCCCATGAGCAAGGACTAGAGGACTATATAACTCTGCAGAACAAGGAGAGATCCATGGAGAGACTGCTACATCTCTCACCAGAAATACATTATCCTGGTGTGTGCTACCACAGAGCAGTTCAGTCCCCTTTTTGGGAATGAGCCGCTCCAGAAAAAAAAAAAAAAATGTACGGTACTCCATTATTGTGTGCATCTCCCTACATACCGGTACTTCATCCATCTATATATCATTTGTCAGTTCTTTGGTCCCTCATCATCATCATCTCACTTTCACACATTTATCTATCTATCTATTGCCAGACGCCTCAATCCCGTAAGGGGTGGTCACAAACAAATCGCCTCCATGTTGCCCTGTTCCCCGCCATTTCATTGCCCTGCTCCCAGTTCACACACCTCTCTCATAGACCTCTCCACTCCATCCCTCCAGCTCATCCCTGGCCTACCCCTCCCTCTCCCCCCCTCCACCTCACCCACATACACTCTCCTCGTCAGTCTCTCACCCTCCATCCTCTCCATATGACCAAACCACCTCAATGTGTTTCTCCCAACGCCTCCTATCACATCCACATCATAACGCTCCTCCACTTCCTCATTTGTCAGTCTTTCCATGTGACTCCACATGCTCCTCTCATATAACTCATTTCTACTGCTCTCACTCTTGACTTCTGTCCCTCCAACAACGTCTAAGCTTCACTTCTATAATGTTATAGTTGGTATCACAATACTGTCATGGAGTAGCTTTTTCACTTTCATACACAATAACCATATTAAATCTTCATTCTGTCTTCCACGGCTTACACCCTTTCTGTCACCCCATTCAGATCTATCCTTTATGACCACATCTTCCAAGCATCTCTTCTTCCCTTCAAACAGACTTCCATACTTCACATACATGAAATGTTTATCCTCTGCAACCTAAGCAACCCATAGTGTACCAATATATTCCTGAACAGTCCCATTTCCACTGCCCTCAGTCTTTTGACTTTTCAAACTCATGTCATACTAGCACACATCCATGCAGTCCTCTTGCAGCCTCTAGGCTACTCCGTCTTTGAGTTTTATATCAAAACCTTCTCTGCACCAGCCACGAGTCTTCCTCAAACCGCTTTACTCTCCACATTATTTACAGATTTACCTCTCAATTACTACACTGTTGCCTCATCTCCTCCACCAAGTCAGGTCTCTCGTCATTCACCCTCTCTCTCTCTCTCTCTCTTTCAGACCTCACCACATTCAAACATTAAAAAAAACTCTGAGCCACTATACAAAGATCTTATTTACCATCACAAGTAGCAGAGCATTGTCTGCATGCACCATTTGTATAATAATTACAGCCTTCACTACTCATTATCAATTTCACTCATGTTTCATAAATTTACATCATTGCATTACCCTCTCATAACCCCTACCCCATGAATGTATCAAACAACCAAAAGATCATCACATAGCCTTCACACTCCATAGCAGATACTGATTCACTCTCATACATCATTACTACTAAACATATGGTGGAATCTCCTTAAACAAGGCTTTATGGTGCTGAGCACACACTGCGCTTTGAGAATTCCATGATTTATATTAGCTATAACTAATTTTATGGGGAATATTACTTATGGGCCTGCCATCTCGGAAAAAGTTGCTCCCCCTTACCCCCTAACGTACATCAAACTCATCAGCAAACACTAACAACCTTCATGGTTGGAATCGGTGGGAAACGCTGTGATTGGCTTATAGTAAGCGCTATGCTTGAATATGATTGGTTTGGTAATTGCCATGCTTGACTACGATTGGTTTACGCCTGGCTAAACGCGCAGACTTGAGGTAATTGCGACGCGTATTACATGAGGCGTCGGAAAAAGGTCACTTTTGAGGCTGCATCTGTGAATTCCGTGAAATTTCCGCGGCTTATTAATGATGCAAACTTCCTTCATGGTTGGAATCGGAGGAAAACGCTGTGATTGAGGCTGCATCTGTGAATTTCGTGAAATTTCCGCGGCTTATTAATGTTGCAAACTTGCATGATGTTACCGCACATTATGAATCCATGAATATGAAACGCGCGATTGAGGAGATTCCACCATGCTCATTATCACCATAAACTCTTTATAGCAGTTTCCACTCTAATTATACATATGTAACACCTTCCATAATCCCTCCCTGTTCACCTTGTCTGACACTTTCCAGAACCAAAAATGCCATAAACATTCTCTGGTTCTTATTGCTTTTACCAAAGAGTACACAGAAAGATGAGAGGGCAGTCGCGCGAGTCTCTATGGGAAAACTGTAACTCCGGGAACGGTGGCGCCGCCCGACGGCGGGCGCAGAAATTGTGATAGCAGCCGTTTGTGCTGGCTTACACCACACCAATGTTTAAGGCGAATGTTGCACTTATGTGGGTTGTAACAATATCTTCTGCACCATTATTATATACATGTATATAACGATGCACTTATTTAGAAACCTTACTAAATATTTTGCGGGTAAAAATTAGTAAATAAATACGGTGACGCTCGTCACTGACAGCTCATACTCCTCGACTTGACACACTGGCCTCTGACTGTGGTTTACATCTTCTTTTAAAACTCCTGGCACTAAATCAAGTGTCATTCTAAAGGTTGACACGTAGGGAGTAAATAAAAGATATATCACGCCAAAATATTAAGAAACTAAAATTCTCCATTGCAAACTGACATTTTATTTTTAGCCCACTGTACTGCTCAGCCTTCTCACAATTTTTTTTTTTCTCTCTAAAGTTGACAGTAGCTTTGTTTGGGCTTGATAAGTTACTGCTACACAGAATACACTCCAAGTAATATATATCAAAATGAGATATTACTCAACCTGAACAACTATATTAACAATATCACTGTATACCTAGTAGAAAGCATTTTCAGGAAGTTAGAATGGGAGAATTAGAGGTAAAGAGAGTTAGACAGGGTGCCAAAGAGCTGGGGAGTGAAAGATAAAAATGGTAGATTACTAGCAGAGAAGGAAGAAAAAGTGGACAGATGGAGAGAACACTTTAACGAATTGTTGAACATAGAGAATGAAAGTAATGCAAGTAAAAGTGGCTGGGGAATGGATGGCAGAAGAAGGGATGTGGGAAAAGAGGAGAAATCAGTCGAGTGGAAATTGTGGAAGCAATGAAGAAATTTAAAATGGGGAAAACCCCAGGAATTGATGGAGTGTGTGGAGAAATGCTGAAGTATGGGGGAAGAGATGGTAATAGAATGGACGTGGAAAGTGTGGAGATTGGCAGCTGGGAGGAAGGTAGAGACCCGAAGGATTGGAAGTCAGGTATAATTATTCCCCTGTACAGACGAAAAGGGGGAAAAAGAAGTGTGTGGTAATCATAGGGGCATTTGCCTTCTCTGTGTAATACGAAAAGTATATGGTAGGATACTTATTGACAGAGTTAGTGAAATAACAGTGGAATTAGTTGGAGAAACAGGGAGGTTTTAGGAAGGGAAGAGGTTGTGTACATCAGATATTCATTCTTAGATCGTTAGTAGAAAAGTTTCTAGAGAAGGGAAAGAGGTTGCATGCAGCCTTCATGGATTTGAAGAAAGCATATGACAGGGTGGATAGACAAGGATTATGGAAAGTATTAAGAATATATGGAGTAGATGGGAAGTTGTTATAGGCCGTGAAGAGTATGCGCGTGTGGATGGTGAACTGAGTAAATTTTTCCACTTGAAGGTTGGATTGAAACAAGGATGTGTCATGTATCCATGGTTGTTCAATCTGTATATGGATGGGGTTATAAAAGAGATACAAGGTAGGGCAGTGGATGGTGGAGCGGCCCTAGTGAAAGAGGGCAGTGTCTGGAAACTCCCTGTACTGTTGTTTGCACATGATACTGTGTTGTTAAGTGAAGACGAAGGGCAGCTGCAAGGCTTGGTAGATGAATCTGGGAGTGTGTAAGAAACGGAATCTAAAGGTGAATTTAGGGAAGAGTAAAGTGATAGTCTTCGAGAGAAGTGAAGTTAGTGAATGTACACTGAGATTGGATGCGAAGGATATGGAGAATGTGAGAGCATTTAAGTACTTGGGTAGTGTGATGAGTAAGGATGGAGGGTTAAAGGGTGAAGTGCTTGAAAGGGTGCAGCAGGAAAGAAAGGTTGCTGGTTCCTTGAAAGCAGTGATAAGGAACAGGGAAGTGAGCATGGAAGTGAAAAAGCTGCTACATGACAGTATTGTGATACCAATTCTAATTTATGGAAGTGAAGCTTGGACTCTGTTGGAGGGGGCAGAAGTCAAGAGTGAAAGCAGTGGACATAAGTTATTTGAGAGGATCATGTGGAGTCACATGGAAAGACAGACTGACAAATGGGGAAGTGAAAGAGCGTTGTGGTGTGGATGTGATAGGAAGCGTTAGGAAGAACACATTAATGTGGTTTGGCCATGTGGAGAGGATGGAGAGTGAGAGACTGACGAGAAGGGTGTATATGAGTGAGGTGGAGAGGAGGAGAGGGACCGGGAGACCAAGGATGAGATGGAGGGATGGAGTGGGGAGGTATATGAGAGAAAGGGGTGTGAGCTGGGAGCCAGGCAGTGAAATGGCGGGGGAAAGAGCAACATGGAGGCGCTTTGTTTGTGGCCACCCCTTACGGGATTAAGGCGTCTGGCAACAGACAGATAGATAGATAGAATGGGAGAACATAGCAATATACATAGATGAAGAAAAGTTTATTCATTTAAGATTCGCAGATGACAGTCCCTATTTTAGAAACTGCAGAGACGTTGCAAAAAAAAAAAATGTTAAATTATCTTATTAGAGAAAGTCTCAAAACAGGGCTAAAGATGAACCGGGGTAAGACTACAGCATACCAAAGAGCGTCATCAAATTTGGGGAAGAAAATCTTGAAGTGCACAGTTTCTTGGGGCAATTACTAAACCCAACGAAAGACCATGAAGGTGAACTGAAAAGACGTATTATAATTGGATGAAAAGCTCTTGGTAAACAAAGAGACATCATGAAAAGTACGTTACCAGTATAAGAACTGAAAAACATACAATTAATGCATAATCCCCGCCATGACGTTCATGAAGGATAACCGATGGAGCAAAATGGTAAACTAGACTTCACGAGATCGCAAGTGTAGCAGAAAAAGACCAGACAGGAGATGGAGATGAAACAGATTAATTTGCAGGCAAAACCTGGTAGATTTTAGCTCAGACAAGGAATCCATGGAGAAGGTTGGGGAGGACTTAGATTCTAAATGGATGATGATGATCATTGCATCACTGCTCACAGTCATACACTGAACTCAAACAGCACAGCATAACAGGTTGTGCAAACACGACAAACCTCGCCCTTGCCAATAGCAACAATTCTAGTGTTGGTAAATACTGATTAAAGTCTACTGTAATGGCGCAACTAACTTCAACTAGAGTTTCAACAACTAACCCTGTGAAACTTTGAACTTGTGTTTCACCTTTTAAACTTGAATCAGTTGCTTATGAGACCCATTTCCTTGACCTATAAGTTAACAACACTCAGTAACCACAGTAGTCTATAGATAAAACACCGAGAAATAAAATAGAATGAGCAACATAAAAAGGGCCCGATACCCTAGAAAACTCTCAGTGCGCACTAGTAGTGTCTTCATAAGTGTGAACTTAGTTTAGATAAAATGTTATTGACAATATATCACTCACCTTTCCTTGTCCTTTGGAAATCTAAAAAAAAATGATAATCCCGGCCTTTTTTGCCTAGAATTTCTTCAGTTAACAGCAGCACAAAAGTGACCGTCCGGCATGATGTTTACATTCTCAAGCTCTGTTTCCGCGCCCGCCGCCTGGGGAGCCACTGTCACCCAGACTCCCAGAGTTACACGTGGATGGTGAGATTGTCCTCTCTTATCTTTTCTCTATAATCTTTGCTTTTACCACTGTTGAACTAATACAAGTATTATATTCAAGCTTCCCCTACTGTTATTGAAAGCACCGTCTTCATAATTACTGTGTACAGTAATGTACCAGATAATTCTGGTGTCGGTCTTCTATCTACTGTATCTATTGCCTGACGCCATAATCCCGTAAGGGGTGGCCATTTGACTTTGAGTTATTTGTTTTACGGGGAGGGGCACTAACCCTCCACCAACCCACTTGTTGATACGTAGGGAGCACGTATGGTTTGCTTATATGGTTACCACCCGGCGTTGTAAATGGTTTCTTGGCTTACAGGAAACCATTTGGCTTGTCACTCAATGTAAAGCCACCTGTAAAGGAAAGAAAAGCAATATGAAATGGTAGGAAAGATGGGAGAAACAGGAAGAGAGGAGGGCAGGCACAGAAAAATAATAATAAAGGGTAAGGAAGAAGTAGGCAGCACTACATCAAGTGAGTGGATGATGGTCGCCACCACCTACCACTAGTGTCGGTCTTCTTTGACTTTATTCTCACATATTTCCCCATCTAAAATGCTCGAGACAGATTCCACGATAACTTTATACTCACTTCTTTCTCCATTACTGTAGTACACTTATTAAGGTTACAAAGTATCTAGATATGACACTACTCTTCAACCTAAGGAAGGGGGGGGCTATTTTATTCTAGAAAACAATAATCTTATTCACCACTGAGACAGTTCAAGGTTTGGAGATTAAGGGGCAAAATTACTTTATTGTGAACATTAATGTCAATGTGCATGTGCACACACACACACACACATTCTCTCTATCTCTCCTCATTACCAGTGCAAAGAAAACTCCATGAACTGTGTATAAGTTTATTGCAATCAGAGGTGAGAACTGAATAATGTAGGTCTGCTGGATAACACAAAAACATTCACAAAAAATAAAGATACATATACTTTCTCCTTATCCATAAAATTCACTTTTTTATAAAAAATAAAATCTATTATATACATCAAGTACAATTTTTTTTTTTGCCTAATATATTGTACAATTAATACACTGTACTAACTAAAAGGTAACTAGATTTAACACACTCATTAAAGGGGTAAAAAAGGTACTGTTATTTTATCAGGGTGTTTATATAATTATTAGTCCAAAGAGCAGGTACATTTTTTCAATTGAACTTTAAAATTGTCAAAGCTTTTTTCTTTTCTTTTCTTTTTTTTAATCCTTCTTCAACTCCTAAACCCTCTGGTATGATGATGTCTTTCATAATTGTGCTTCCACCAAATGGTTTTACAGTACCTAACTTTGGAAGGCTTTGTTGAAGTAAAAAGGTCTGAAATAATCTCCATCAACCTCTTCTCTACAATGATGCCTTCTGTATTTTACTTTTGCACACCAACAGACAAGTTTATTCATCTTATGAGGCACCTCTCACACTGAAGGGATTAACTATGCAGTACACAAGCATTCTCTTGTTCCTTTAGAAAGTAAAATTTCTCAGCATTTGACTTAACACAAAAGCTCCTTGATTCCTCTAAAAACTACATACTGTATTTTGCTCAAGTTTTCATAATTTCTAAACTTGCAAAGATTCACATTAACTCTTCATAATTCTTAAACTGTACCCACAATTCCCGAATTTCCATAATTTTTTCTAATTCCTCCACTGTGCTGACAATATTGTTGCATGTACAACCCACTGCAGCTGTGACTCACCTCATCCTGGCTGTACCACCTGACACAACACCTGAGATCACATAGACACATACCACACTGCCACCTTGCTGACTTAGTAAAATAACCTGAATGCACAGGGTGTTCATTCAAAGAAAGGTTGTAGTATTGTACTGCACACAAAATAAACACTGAATCTTGTTCCTGTTTAACTTTTTTTTTTTTTTTTTATGCAAGGAAGAAGGAACCAAAGGCCACAGGCCTGCATACTGTTCCTTCCAAGAAAAAGCAAAAACAGTACAAAAGAGAGCCAAATTCAAGATCCGTTCAATTCGAGATGCCTGGACACACTGCGTTTGAAAGACTGGAGATCATAGGAAGTAGGAAATACAGACAGAGGAAGACAGTTCCAGAGTTGACCAGTTGCATAAATGAAGGATGGAGTAACGGTTAACTCTTGCATTAGAGAGTTGGACAGAAAAGGGATGAGAGTTTGTTGCTAGATGGGTACTAAGTGCCCATCGTAGAGGTGGAGGGATGCAAGCAGACAGTTCAGAGGAACAGTGACCATTGAAGTAGCGATAGAAGAGAGATAAAGATGCAACAGTGCGGCGAAGAGACAATGGTTGAAGGGAATCAGTAAGAGGAGGAGAGTTAATGAGACGAAAAGCCTTTGACTCCACCCTATTGAGAAGAGCTGCATGTGGAGAGCCTCCCCACACATGAGAGTTGTACTCCATACACGGGCGAATAAAACCCGTGTACAAGGTCAACAACTGTGCAGGGGTAAAGAAAGTACGGAATCGGCTTAGCACACCTAATCTCTTGGAAGCAGATTTCACAAGAGATGTAATATGTTCTTTCCAAGACAAATCCTGAGAGAATGAAACCCCAAGCATGTTCAAGGATGATGCAGGACATAACTGTTCATTATTAAACATTAGTGGGTAATCCTGAGGAAGATTTTGTCGGGTTGATAAGTGTAAAAACTGAGTTTTTGATGCATTGAAAATAACAAGATTATTTTTACCCCAGTCAGAGATACGAGCCAAATCAGACATTAGGTGTGCCATAGCCTCATCCCTCTTTTGTTGAAGCAACTGCTGAGATGGACGTTGCGGGAACCGAATGGAAAGGTGAAGGGTGGAATCATCAGCATATGAGTGGATAGGGTTAGATGTACAGCTTAGAAGGTCATTGATGAATAAAAGGAAGAGAGTAGGTGATAGGACAGAACCCTGAGGAACACCACTGTTGATAGGTCTAGGAGAGGAACGATGGCCGTCTACAACAGCAGCTATAGAACGACCAGAAAGGAAGCTAGAGATGAAGGCACTGATAGAAGGATAGAAACCGTAGGAGGGCAGTTTGGAAATTAAAGATTTATGCCAGACTCGATCGAAAGCCTTTGAGATGTCAAGTGCAATGACAAAGCTTTCGCCAAAGTTCCGAAAGGAGGATGACCAAGAGTCTGAAAGGTAGGTGAGAAGATCGCCAGTGGAGCGTCCCTGACGGAACCCATACTGACGATCAGAAAGAAGGTTGTGACAGGAAAGGTGCTTTAAAATTTTTCTGTTAAGAATTGACTCGAAACCTTTTGATACACAGGATGTTAAAGCAATTGGATGATAGTTAGAGGGTTGGGAATGGTCACCCTTCTTTGGGACTGGCTGAATGAGAGCAAACTTCCAGCAAGAAGGAAAGGTACAAGTTGATAGACAAAGGTGAAAGAGTTTACCTAGGCAGGGTGTAAGCACAGAAGCACAGTTTTTGAGGACAACAGGAGGGACTCCATCAGGACCATATGCCTTTTTAGTATTGAGGCCAGTGATGGCAGAACACACAACAGCTGAAGAAATTTTAATGTCAGTCAAGAGGAAGTCAGAGGGGGGAAGTGGTGGAGGAATAGCACCGGAATCGTCTAAGGTGGAATTGGAGGAGAAAGTCTGAGCAGAGATCTTCTTTATCAGTAGAAGAAATAGCTAGAGAGCCATCAGAGTAGAAAAGAGGAGGGAAGGATGATGAGGTAAAGTTGTTAGAAAGGTTTTTGGCAAGGTGCCAAAAAGAGCGAGAAGAATTCGAGCTGGAGAGTTGGGAACATTTAGCACGGATGAAATTGTTTTTAGCAGAGCGAAGAACAGACTTAGCACGATTCTGGGCAGAAATATATAAAAGGTGTGGTTCAGGGGTGGGTTGGCTTCGGTACCTCTTATAGGCCCTCTCCTTGTTGCGGACAGCATTAGAACAAGCGTGATTAAACCAAGGCTTTCTTGCATTAGTCAGAGGATATGAGAAAGGAATGTATGCTTCCATGCCCGAGAGAATAACCTCCGTAACGCGCAAGGCACACTCAGATGGCTCCCGGCCATGGAAGCAATAATCATTCCATGGAAAATCAAAGAAGTACTGCCTGAGGCCCTCCCAATCTGCAGCTCCAAAGTGCCACAGGCGGCGTTTCTTTGGAGGGTCCACAGGCCGTACTGGAGCGATTGGACATGTTAAGGTAATGAGATTATGATCGGAGGAGCCCGACGTAGGGTGCTGTACAAGCTGCTCTAGGTCATTAAGGATAGAAAAGATGTAGGCTTGTTCACCAGGTGGATCAGTGAAAGGAGAGGAGAGCCAAAGGTGGTGGTGAACATTGAAATCTCCTAGAATGGAGATTTCAGAGAAAGGAGAAATGGATAGAATGTGTTCCATCGTAGATGTAAGATAGTCAAAGAATTTTTGATAGTCAGTAGAATTAGGAGATAAGTAAACAGCACAGATATATTTAGTCAGAGAATGACAGGAAAGCCGAAGCCAGAGAGTAGAGAATTCAGAAGAATCAAGTTCAGGAACACGAGAGCAAGATAGATCGTTGCGTACATATACGCAACAGCCACCTTTGGCTTTGAAATGAGAATAGAGAAAGTAGGAGGATACAGAAAAGGGTTTGCTGTCAGTTGCCTCAGACAGCTGAGTCTCTGTGAGAAAAAACTAAGGGAATTACCAACACCTATATGCAGTCAGGATTATAGTAAACATTTTCGTTTTTGAAGGCTCCAACATGCTTGAATGCATCGGCCTTGGTCACCTAAAGGTGGCTCTCCATGCTGCTCGATCTTTGGCAGCCTCCCTGTTCAGTCTCTTAACCCTTAAGTCATACTTAATGACCTCGTCCCATGTCTTTCTCGGTCTACACCTCCCCCAATATTAACACTTTTCACCCTCTGTACCCAATTATCATCCCCCATCCTCTCCACATGTCCAAACCACCTCAGCCTACCTCTCCTCATCAAAACACCAATACACTCCAGTTCCATCCTACCACTCAACTCTTCCACCGTAAACCCAGCCCCCTCAGGCCTTGCATGCAGGGACGCACTGCACATCCATCTAATCACTGTCATTTCTGTACGTTTAAACCTGCAAATATCCTCTTCCTTTTGTGCCCAGGTCTCACTACCATACAGCATCACACTCCTAACACATGCTGCATACAAAGACCCCTTAGCACGTATGGAGAGTCCTCTCAATGTCAGGAGAGGCAACAGCTCTCTGAACTTCTTCCAACCACTTCTCACCCTAGCAACCAAGCTAACTCCAGCCCCAACTCCGGCACATAACATGTCTCCCAAATAACAAAACTCCTCCACACACTCAAGAGACTCACCAGCAAGTTCAATCCTTTCACACCTAACAATCTCCACCTGCTCTCCCCAACATGCCACACACATAAAATCAGCATTATCTCGCAGTCTACCTCTAATACCACTATATCTCTTGTGCACCCATTTATCACAAACACTACACAAGATGGAATTACTTCCCACACCTTTGTGGCAAACTGCACATGGCCACTCTCCCTCTCCTCTGATTGTACCGCCACCAACCCTAGATATCATCACTTTTGTTTTATCTGCATTTACCCTTAAGCCCTTGTGCCCCATACCATCTCTCCACTTCTTAAATCTTTCCTCCGCCTCCTTTTCATTCTCTGCAATCAACGTCAAATCATCAGCATACAACATCTCCCATGGGAGTCCATCTCTGAAGTCATGTGAGAGGGCTTCAAGCACAATGATAAACAACAAGGGACTCAAAACTGACCCCTGATGCACACCAACGTTCACAGAAAACTCATCACTCAAAACTCCATTCACTTTTACCTGGGTGCAAGCACCCACATACATGGCCATAACCACCCTAACCAGCCACTCTTCCAACCCTAGCTTTCTCATTGCCCACTTCACCACCTCTCTAGGGACTCTGTCAAAGGCCTTTTCCAAATCAACAAAAACAATATACAATTCCATTTTCTTTCCAATATATTTTTCTTGAAGCTGTCGAACAATGAATATGGCATCAGTGGTCCCCCTGCCTGGCATAAACCCAAACTGCATCTCATCGATATTCACTGTTTCTCTAATCATACCTTCTAGAACTTTCTCCATCACTTTCATTATCTGATCTAAGAGCTTTATACCTCTGTAATCTCCCCTTTCCAGGGCATCACCCTTCCCTTTGTACACATTTACAATTACACTCTTCAGCCAATCATCTGGGACAACACACTCATATATAATCCTATTTATCAGGTCAGTGACTAACCTCACCCCAATATCTCCTGAGGCCTTCAACATTTCGGCAGTCAACCCAGACACACCTGCCGCCTTCCCCACCCGCATCCTGCCTATTGCCTCACTCACAGTAGCAGCGTCAATCAAAGGCCAAGGGCCAAACACTGGATCTGCTGGCTCCAAACCTTCCCTATCCCAATCAAACTCCTCATTCAACAACTGGCTATAATGCTCTCTCCATGCATCTTTAATGTCCTCACTATTCACCACTACCCTTTCTTCATCATTCTTCACACACTGCTCACATACAATATCCCGATTATCCCTCTTCACCTGATTTGCCACCCTAAAAATCATATTTTTCCTTTCTCCATGATTTAGATTATCAAGTAAAAGTCTCTGTGACTCAGACTTCGCCCTGTATACCTCTCTTCCAGCCCTATGCTTGGCAGCCAAGTACTCCTCCTTGTTACCACCCTTCTTCCATTACCGGAAAAGCCTTCTTTTCTCCTTAACTGCGAATTCTTCACCCTCATCTCACCACCTCTTGTCCAACCACATATTGCATCAGTAACTCTCAAGAGGTTGTTCTTAAGGGCTCTATACTGTTCATTAACGCCTCTATCTACGGCTCCCTGTTCAGCCACCACTCTCCTCATCTCACTATAAAAGGCATCCCTTACTGATTGGTTTCCCAGCTTCCATATTTTCCTCCTAGGTACATATGTCCTCCTTCTCATCACTCGTTCCTTAAGCACCATGTCACAAATAAACAGTTTGTGCTGCTGCACACACTCCTCGCTTCCTATAACTTTAACATCCCTCACTAACCTCCTATCAACCCTCCTGACCAGAAAATAATCTATCTGACTGCTATTTTCCCCAGACTCGTACGTAATCAACCGACTCATTCTTTTTCTAAAATGTGTGTTGCACACAATCATGTCCATAGCCTCCCCAAACTTGAGTATTCTTTCCCCTTCCGCATTCCTCACACCATATGAACATCCTCCATGGACTCCTTCATAACCTTGAGCTGCTTCACCCACATGACCATTTAAATCCCCTCCCAGAACCACTACCTCATCATCGCCCATACCACCTACTACACGTATTAAATCATCCCAAAATCTATCCTTCTCTGCGTCATCCAAACCTACCTGTGGAGCATATGCCGATATAATTGAAATCATTTTTCTACCGATCAAAATTTTCATTACTAATATCCTATCACTTACTCTCATAACATTCATAACATATTCCACCCATTTCTCCGCAACCAACACCCCCACACCCCCATATCCGTCAGTTCCCCCCTGCCAAAACAACTTATAGTAGCAATCCTTCCCAACAATCTTTCTGGCTGATCCACCCTTCCTGCAAACATGCCACATCCACCCACTGAATGCCTCAACGACTTCCCCCGCTCTTCCCCTCAAACTTCCCGCATTCCACGAACCCACCCTAAACCTCCTGGGTGATTTACTGTCCTCAGGCTTGCTTTGATGCTTATGTTAAACAATCAACTGATTGTTTAATATATAGCAGCCGTGGCTCAGTGGGTTAGAGCGCTCCGCTCTGGCCGTAGGGTCGGAGGATCGAACCCACCCAAGGGTCATTGGTAGACATCAGGAAGGGCATCCGGTCATAAAATGCTACACGCTCCAATTCCAAAAAAAAGGCCGACGCATGCAAGCATGTTGCAGCCTTCAAAAAACGAAACGACGAAACGAAACAAAGCATCAACTGATATTAATTTCATAACCATTATCACCATCATCTTATAACATGGTAATTCCTGTTTGTACCAGGTTAGATTAAAATGAAGTAAACAGCATCAACATACAACTATGACACTCTAAGAAAACAAATGCTTCACATAATCAGTACCACATCTCAAACTGACAGCACCCTAAACTAACAGCATGGCAGCAATGTGACTGTGCCTGAACTTAAACTATCCCAATGGTCACCTAAATCAAAACACTTCTCAGGTCAGCACAGCCCAGGATACAGTCTGTCACAACCATAAAGATTCCTGTCTTCAGCTTACATTACTGAACTCACATTTACATGTTATACTGTACACCCAGTATAATGGTACAAATCAACAGCATTCTGGATTTACTAATCACTGTTATTTATCATAACCAGACAATACTACTGAATGCACTTACTATTGTCTACTCACATCTTTAGGTATACCATACTTCAGTGAATGTACTGTTCAGTATTTATGTATGTAATGTAGTAGACAGCTGGTACACATCTTGATCTTGATGTGCAGATAGCTCTACTGTACAATTTTAAGGAGTGTTTAAAATGGCAACATCAATATTCACACAAATGAAAACACAATGAACCTTGTATTATGATTAGAGACTAGCCTTTCAATGCTGGGGGCCACTGCATGATACCATATATTTCTTCACTTTATAGAAAAAAAAAGTATTTATAAACTTAAATATACTTTAGAATTACTTTAGGTACCACTGTATTTTGAAATGTAGTGTCTATGTACAGAACATACTGAGACTTAGAAACATGACTAATTTCAATGAAGCTTGAGATGATTTTCTTTGGAGACAACATATAAAACATCTTCATTCTTTCTCACCACATTAATCACTACCATACAACCAAAACTAAACCATTTAAATGTCAGTTTACAAACTTCTCATTTTGTAAATGCCTACAACTTACAAAACAAATATTAAACAGATATCTGAAGCAATGGCAAATGGCTGACAGATAGGTTACAACATCTAATCACAAACCAAACAACACAAAAACTGCAGCAAAACCTGCCAAGAGCCACATCAGTAGGGGAGATCCTACAGTTCTGAATGAATTAGCTTTTTTATGACAGAATTGTGGCTAAGTGGAATTTTCTAATTAATTCTGGATTAATAATGCTGCTGTTTAAGGGGAAAAAAGTAGCTAGGATATACAGGAAGGCTCTTTTACTCCAGTCTCTAAATATTCCATTATATCTGCTACAATTACCTATTATTTTACCACTGGTTCTGCCAAAACCAAACATGACGTTAGTGTAGTCTGTGCAGTAGGTAATGGGTGCCGTGGCAGTTTAAAATATGGCCATGAAGTGTGGTAGTTTAAGGTGCATGTGAGGTGTGGTGATGTAAGATGCACATAAGGTGTAGTTGTGAGATGTGACTAAAATGTGACTAAGAACGTGGAAATTGTGAGATGTGACTGAAGTGTGACTCTGATAGGTGGCAGTGTATGGTATGGCAGTCTAAATTAAAATCTGTTTGTTGTGTGGCCTACAGTGACCTTTCTAAAACTTTGTATATTAAAGTCAGGATGTGTTAAACAAACAACTGTTATAACATGGTCCGTCTTAAATGTGATAAATAAATGAATTCAGAAACTATACAAATCAAGGATCAGGGGAAAGCAAAATGGAAACGGCATCACTGGTTTTATCTCGTCAGTTGTACATTTTCCTGATATGGATGGCTTCACAGTTTCAAAAGTCACTGATCTTCAAAATTACACTGACTTATCAATTTAGGGATGCAATAAAGGGGCGTAACTGTGCCTGTATCTGGCAGTAAATACAGGTATTCATTGTGTAACTGACAGAAGTTTTTGCTTTCCTATGATGGCAAAGTTCTGATGGTAAAACAAAAACTAGATGAGAAAAAAAGGTTTGACTGATAAGATGTCGGAAACTAGTGATGACCAAGAGAAGGAATGAATAATGTCAGAAATGAGAATGAAGTATGGATATGAATGGATTAAAAAGTGGGGGAAATAAGCAAGACCTATATTACCAAGAGAAAATAAATGAAAAAGAAATGCAAAAAGAAAGGAAGCAGAAACTGCAAAGGAATAACAAACAAAAATAGGAAATTATCTAGGACTATAAGAGCAACAGAAAGACAAGAGGAAGGTAAGGTATATGGCCAACAAGGATGAAAGAAATGCATTAGAAAGTCAAGAAAATGGGAGAAAAGACAAAGACACAAAAGTGAAGAGTGAAGATGAAGGAGAACAAACAAGATATTTTGAGAAAGAAAAACACCCATTGATGCAAGACCTAAATCACCATACCTTCATTCAATCTAGAAATATCCAAAATATCTTTGTACCATACTCCTTGGTATATTATGTACCGTGCATTTGTATAACCAACAGCCATTGAGACGTTCCATAGACCAACATTCCAAAAGTCCATCCAAGGAGAATTTGAGGCATTATTAAAATGTAATAGGATCTATTTTCTATTGCCAGACGCCTCAATCCCGAACGGGGTGGCCACAAACAAATCGCCTCCATGTCACTCTGTCCCCTGCCATTTCACTACCACGCTCCCAACTCACACCCCCCTCTCTCATATACCTCTCCACTCCATCCCTCCATCTCATCCTCGGCCTCCCCCTCCCTCTCGCCCCCTCCACCTCACTCACATACACTCTCCTCGTCAATCTTTCACTCTCCATCCTCTCCACATGCCCAAACCACCTTAACGTGTTTCTCCTAACGCTTCCCATCACGTCCTCAACCACACCACAACGCTCCTTCACTTCCTCATTTGTTAGTCTGTCTCTCCATGTGACTCCACATGCTCCTCTCAAATAACTCATTTCCACTGCTCTCACTCTTGACTTCTGTCCTTCCAACAGGGTCCAAGCTTCACTTCCATATGTCAGAGTTGGTATCACAATACTGTCATGTAACAACTTTTTCACTTCCAAGCTCACCTCCCTGTTTCTTATCACTGCTTTCAACGAACCAGCAACCTTCCTTCCCTGCTGTACCCTTTCGAGCACTTCACCCTCCAGACTACCATCCTTACTCATCACACTGCCCAAGTACTTAAATTCACTCACATTCTCCATTTCCTTCCCATCCAATCTCACTGTACACTCACTGGCTTCACTTCTCTCGAAGACCATCACTTTACTCTTCCCCACATTCACCATTAATAACAAATAACCTCAACTCATACCTAACAGAAAAAAATACAAAATAAAAAACTCCGTTCAAACTGCTGAATATGATGGACTTCTAAATGGGCAATACATCTTTTGTAATCTTGGCATGGTTGGCATATATGGCTGCATGGTTCATTTCTGAAAAAAATCCTGTAGAAGTATATCAAGCTCATCTTTATGGTATTTACAACTCAAAACACCATATTATGTGCACAGATTAAAAGGGCAATTTTCACATGCTTCATTTGTTGTGTCATATTGTAAAATATTAAAAGTACTCAACTACTTTATTTCATGGTTATATACGGTATGTATTTTAGGTCATACAGTTTTATAATCCCCTAAAGGCTGACTGACACGTTTATTTCATTCTAGCTGCCAACAAACAATGCTATTCAGTGACCTCTTGAACTATAAGGTTCACCTTTGTTAAATGCTAGCAAAACATACTGTAATGAGTTTAAGTTGCTTGTTACAAGATAAGTGGACAATATTTCCTGATGAAAATGCCATTTGTGAAATATATCTGAGAGCTGGTATGAAGTAATAAGTTATTTATCTCTCTTAACCCCTTCAGTACAATGACAGCAGGTTAATTCTATTAATGCTACCGACATGATTTCAGTCAGCTTTGGAGAAAGCTCACATAGTGATGAGGTTAGCAGTATCTCCAATAACCTCTTTACAAAAATTATTATTATTTTTTCTGCTTTATTCTTGTTTATGTCATGACAGTTTTACTCAGCTAAGGTCAAACCCCTCGTAGTGAAGGGGTTAAATGTGCTGATAAAGCACTCTGAAACTTCACACCTGGTGGATCAAAGCATTAAGTTACTTTGTGCACTTCCTGGGCCTGAATTCCAATCAGCTAAGGAGCCTCCCAAGCATCTCTTCCTTACTGGTTTGTTATGTTTAATACATCTACTAATATCAATAATGTTATTTAGCTCTTCTCTATATCAATCAAAACTACATAATTACACTCAGGAATAAAGGGCAATCCATAAATAGTGCTGTGAAAGAAATTCACCTGGCAGTATCTTATGCACTACATGTTAACCGTGTCTCCTAGTGTGGGTGTGGGTATGACAGTTGGAGCCAGGATATGAGTAAATGAAGCAGGTTAGACACTGAGGCATCCCCACAACACATGAGAAATTGGCCTGCGGACTAAAAAGAAAGGCATTATATACAGACCACCCTGTATTTCAACATACCTGATACAGAAATTGGTAAAGATGAGGTGTTAGAGAGCTCCTTAGCTAATAAGACTATGGTCTGGTGTCCTGGCGACATTATTTATACAACAGTGAGGTCAGACTATGAGGTGAGGAGTATCATACAAGTTCCACAAGTATAAATACTGGAGAGTCAATCGAAATCTGTTTATCCAGACACAACTGTAGCAAAGAATTCGTGAATTAAACTGAGAAAACAGATGTTACTAACCAGGACATTCATTAAGCTTTACCTTCAGTCCTCCTCACAACAATCCTATCTTCATCATCATCATCCTAGACAGGGTTGGCAGGATTCAGAGAGAAGGAATGATCCAAAAGTAGGATGGGTTACAGAACCATTCACTCATCATTCAAGCCTGTAAATCGTAGAAATGGGAGAACACTGTCACACATTCAACTCAACAAGCATTAAAATTTACACCAGAACTAAACAGCAATATAATTCATTCAGTGTGAATATGTATTTTTTCTATTCTTGCTATTTCGAGACAAGCTTATTCAGTTCAGGAAAGACTTTTCAACCTGAATGAATTTGTTACAGCCATCAATACCCACTTCAATACAAGTGATCTTTCCAAAGGTAAGCAAAAATATCTGGATAAAAAGATTAAATTACAAACAGATGTCATCATAGTGAAGGGATTAAATTAATATTCCATGAAAGGGGGTAGCTGATTTCCTAGTGGGTAGTCAGTCCAAGCAACTTATGCTTTTGTAGCAACTTCATATTTTTGTACCATATAATTTGTACCAGCTTCTCTATAGTGCATGTGGAGGGTAAAATGTCTCAAGTGCTGTTTTCAAAAAGTTATTGTGTTTGCAGCAATCTTAACAACTTAGAATGGAATCAGCCACCCCCTTTATGGAACAAACAGGTGCAGCATAATTGAAGAAGCAAGTATATTGGCAGTCTTCCTTATGTCAAGGATGTGCTCCAAAATATCAATAATTATTTCAAACAACTGGTATTGTTAATTAGGGGAAGCTGGTATATCTGTATTACAGTCATCTACAGAACTTTAATTGGAATTTATATGTACTTTACTACGGACATGTAGCAGAAACGACTTATTACAAGGAATTACTGTACTGCCTAACACACCCTCCTGAGAATATGCTACAGCAGTGTGTCTGGATAATCAAAATTACCCTATACTAATTATCAAAATCCAATATCAAATCCTAAGATCATGAGAAGAATTCATGATCATTGTTATATAGTCAATAACCAGTAATGACTACAATTCTTCAACTTCTCACAAGTGAAAAGTTGCACTATGAAACTTCCTATACGGGGCATAACCTACTTAGCAGGTTTTCCCGTACAATACACTGACAAAAGCTTTAAGCAAAAATGATAAATGAGTTCATGGCTGCCTTCACAGGGAACCACAACAATCCTTATAACATATATTTAGACAGGTCTATCTATCTATCTATCTATTGCCAGACGCCTCAATCCCGAACGGGGTGGCCACAAACAAATTGCCTCCATGTCACTCTGTCCCATATATACATATACTGTATATACAGTAAGCGCGGAAAGTGTTGATGCCATCTTAAAAAAAGAAAACATTCTTGTGGTTAGCAAGGAGAAACAAATAAATTAACACTCACCATTGAATTTAGTATTTACTGGCATTCCCCTTCACCTTTATTATCTTCTTAAGGCGTCTGGGGAGAATGATGGCGTAGTTTTGCAGAACAGACGGACTAAAACTGCTCCATAGCTGCAGCCTCAAATTTAGGCAAAGATGATGTGTCCATACTACGCAGCTGCCGCTTCATGTGCGCCCATAAATTCTCAATGGGATTGATATCTGGGCTGTTTCCGAGCCAATCTCGAATAAAGGGAACCTCACAGTCTGTTAGCCACTGTTTCACTGACTTTGCAACATGTGCAGGGGCAGAATCTTGCATAAATACTCTTGCCTTGGTTTTTCTTGCCTTGGTTTTATCAAAAGAGTCACTTAAAACATCAAATAAGAGCTCCAAATAATTGTTCTGGTTCACTTTTTCATTTGCAGGTAGAATTACCAACCTACCAACACCATAATATGTAAAGCAGCTCCAAGTCATGAGTGAGGCTGGGTATTTAACAAACTAGGAAGTGTACTTAGGATCCAGGGGGTCACTGCCTGGTTTGCGGTACACTCGTGATGAAGGGGTACCAGTGACAGTAAATGTTGACTCATCACTCCAAAGCACAGTTTTCCATTGCTCCTCACTCCAGGCAAGACATTTCTTACACAAATTTACTCTCTTCTTCTTCTGAAGTGCAGTTAGCAGTGGTTTTTTACGAGCACAAAAACTCCTGTAGCCCAGATCGTCATGCAACAGCTACTGCGCACTTCTGACAGACACATCTGCCAGCAGCTGTGGGTTCTTTTCTTTTAAATCCCGTGCTGTTAGCCTTGGATCCTTGCTAACTTGCCTTGAGATCAGCTGACGGGTCCTGAAGGTTGTCTTACGAGGTCTCCCAGGCTTGGGAAGTGGAGTAGGAGGAATGGCCTCCCCACTGTCCTTGAACCACTTCACCAGTCTCTGCACTGTCCTCAGTTTAACACCATCTGATTTGCAATAAATGGGAGTTTGTGGCCAGCTTTGTATAAAGTAATCACTTCCACACGTTTGTCCTTGCTTGTGGTTACTTTAGGCATGATGAGAAAATAACTGTTATTTGAGTCAAATCATGCCCTCATGGTGCATCACACACAGAGACAATCCTCCTCCTGTGGCTGCCCAAACATTACTGAGCCTGCTCCTGTGGTGCCAAACCTATCAAGCAGGGTTGCCAGCTCCCGCTGAAAAAGCGTCAGCTCATTTCGCATCACAGGGGAGGGTAGTACTGACCCTACTTCACTTAACGCGAAAAAGAATGACGTCGGCAAAAAAAGTCAATACTTCCCCCCCTACTGTGTATATATATATATATATATATATATATACCTGTATACGGTATATATATATATATATACCGATCCATCCATCCATCACCTAATCTTATGTTGCCCTATGAGGAGCGTAACAGCCCGGGGCTAGGCAAATTGGTCCTGACATTTAAGATGAGAGTGACCAGCCTCACTCATCCCTGAGTGGCATTATGTGAGCAATAAACTGCAACCACCCCTTGGATATAAACCTTCACAGGCTCAATCCAATTGGAGCACCTGAATTACCCACTAAACCACCAGGTGCCATAATTAAGTTATATGGTTACAACCCAGAATTGTAAATGGTTTCCCTGTGTACAAGAAACCATTTGGCCTGTCACTCAGTGTAGAGTCACCCACAGGCAGAAGGAAGAGGAAAGAATGAAGGAAAGAAAGACAAAAGAGGAAGGAAGGAAGAGGGGAAAGGGCAGTCACCCAAAGCAGCACTACATCGAGTGAGTAGATGGTGCGTGCTCCCACCTACATATACTGTATATATATATATATATATATATATATATATTTTGTATAGGTGGGCGAACACAACCTCTTCTCACTTATAAGATTGCGACTTTTGGGGTGTGCTATTCANTGAATAGCACACCCCAAAAGTCGCAATCTTATAAGTGAGAAGAGGTTGTGTTCGCCCACCTATACAAAATATATATATATATATATATATATATATATAATATGCATGAAAATAACATATAACTCTCCATTTATGCTTGCCGATCCTTTCCCAGCAGCAAGCCAAGCAGTAAAGAGCTGAAGCCTCAGCTGTGGGTATCACCATACACAAAAGTTTGCTGACAATTCCCTGCCAGTACTGTATCCCGCCTTCTCATAGTTCCTTCCAAATCAGAGTATCCCTCCTTACACTCTTGTTATGTGCTTCATACTGGTACTACAAAACAATACTATTTCATGTGACACTTCCACTGCCACAGCCGGCAGGGAAGTGTCAGTAAACTTTTAATTGTACTGGTACATTTATCTTGCACAATCATCTGGCACAGGAAATAATATGTGCCTCACTTGTTTCTTTCCCAAAATATACCCTGATACCAGAGTTAGTTTATACTGTGACGGCCATCACCACAGATGGCACAGAGATCAACAAAACAGCAAAGGTTGAGAAGCAAGAGGACAAATCTTCATGCATCTTGCTCCTCACTCAGTATCTTTCAATAATATCATTCATCTGTTTACATACTGCTCTTACTCCCTACAAAAACACCCTCAACTTCATGAAGGCAAGTGCCTATACTTGAATTACACACTATACGTATGTATCTTCCTCAATGGACTGACACTTAGTTTTTATCATATTTGCATAAAAGAAAATAGGTGCCAAACCAGAATATTAATTTCCACAAGTCACTTTTAAATTTTTACAGATTTCTGCACAGCTCACTGGAGATGTTTAAATATTTTTCTCTAGACGCTAACATTTCAAAATTTCAAGTCCTGCTGTTAAAAACTGAAGGACATGGCCACGAAAATCTGTGGTGCACGAAGTACTGTAATCATTCACAATGGCTTGTGGCTTTTTGTGTAGTCTGTTGCTTGATACACAAGCACTTTATCATTATCAACAAACTAGCAGCTGATAAAGAAAACTGCATTAATGCTGACACAAAGTTTTCAACATACCCATACTCACTTTATACACATGGCAACTGTAAACTAAAGCCATACTACTAATCATAATATTTCTTTACACTATTCATGACAACAGTTATCATCTGTAGCTAATGGGGAAAAAATGCAACATTCTCACTATAATCTTCTAACAGCTTCCCGATGCTGTAATTATACCCATTTCTACTTTTTATAATGTTGTAATATGGCAGTACTGTACCTTTAATCTGTCTTGAAACATAGCTTAAATCATTGCTAAAGTGCAGATAAACACCTCAGTTACCATTTACATGTACACTTCCATCTCTACTTTATGAACTTTTGAACATCTTGCTACAGCTAACAGTACAACAACTCACACGAATCACTTGTTTCACTGATGTTGCCTGTTTTTATTCAAATTTTCCAAATTTGGGAATCATAGTATTCACACCTTATCCTTGGCTTCTACCAACAACATTCATTCCAAATTACCCAGAAAGCTATATATTACCTAAATTATTCTATGAAGCCAAATGACTCATATGTTTCTACTTCAGTCAGCACTCTCATTCCACATTCTTAAAAATTCTTTATCATATTAACTGCACAATAGTCAGCAGGCTTTTCCAATACGTCTGCTTCTACTTCACTCAGCTCTCTCATTCAGCATTCTTCAAAATTCTTTATCATATTAACTGCGCAATGATCTTCAAACTTTTCTGATAACTCATGCACTGGACTTATCTGAAGATGCCATTGATGCATCTCCAACAAGTATTCATGTGTGACATGTCATGGTAAACTACTGTATCTGCTGATATCTACACCAACTCATATGCAGAAGTCATACAATGAGAATATTTACAGACATCTCCCATAACTTGCTTGCTGGATTTATGTGAAGAAGACATTTCCAACCACTATCTTACTAGTTTCATCCAATATGGCTGTTTGAAAATAGCTCCAACAATTGATTTGCTGGATATATTTAACCCAGCTGATTAACCACTGTCGAGCTGCAGACTTCACATGTGGCACGATGAAGTTCTGTGCAAGCCAAGCTGCAAGCCTCATACGAAGTAAAATTGATATTGGTTAAAAAATTACTCAGGGGAGGTAAACTACCTTATAAAGAATCAACCAGTATGGGTTCAAGACATCTCCAACCACTCACTGATGGACTCAACTAACCCAAATGTTTAAAGGTACATGTATCTCTAACCACTCATCTGCTGGACTTATCTGACGAGGCCGTTGTAGATGTCCACGTTATCAGGCTCCTCTGGGAAGACCTGAATGACCTTGCCGATACCTTTGGTGGTGTCTTGGCGGAAAAGCAGCCGTGCACCGGTGTGGATCATCTCCGGCTGGCGGAGGAAACGAAATATGACAGATGCATGGTCGTCAGTGTAGAGGGAGCGGGAGCCCAAGATGCCCTCCACCACTGCTGTCTGCCGCACGTTGCCAATGTGCACTGTGGCCTGGTATCCTCGACAGATGCGGCTGGCATGGTGCAGCACATGAGTCCGTGCCTGGTGGAAGTGAGGGGGGAGGAAGTTGGTTATTTCTGTGCAGAGACTGGATATCAGAAAAGAGTTTAAAATTTAAATTCCTTTCCTGCATCCAGTCTGTCTGCAGAGACTATTAAAGTATAATCATCAGCATCATCATTATCCGATCCTGTGTTGCCTCATGATGAGCGTCGGAGCCCAGGGCCAGGCAAGCCAGTCCCGACACTCAAGATAAGAGTGACCAGCCCCACTCATCCCTGAGCAGCACCACATGAGCAATAATCCCCAACCACCTCCTGGATATACACCTTCACCAGCTCAATCTGACTGGAGCGCCCATATGGTAATATCAATAGCTATGGAAAGGATGGCACAATCTCTCCTATGCCACTTGGAACACAGCCCCTATGCAGACAAGTTATGATTTCACAAGACCATGATTTCAGTATGTCATTATCATACTGACTTGTTTGCATGATTTCAGTATGTCATTATCATACTGACTTTTTTCTGTGCACTTTTTTCTGCCATCTGGAATGATGTAGCACTCAGGTCTACATCTGGCAGAGGATGGCTGGTCAGTTTCAAGTACACTTATTAAGATTTCACTCAATAATGAACACAATCCTTGTGTATATTGTTTCACTTGATGAAGCTGTTCTAATATGAAGTTTCTGATGAATTAACACCTTTTCTTCATTTAAAGGTCTTTGTGAGCCACTATAAAGTTGTTCTGAAATCAGAAATCAATGTTCTCTGTGTTTTTAATCAGACAATTGAACTGACTCAGGAGGGATCCCACAAGAGCAAAAGGGTTCAAAAACAATCTCCATTTACTTCAATATGATGATGTTTTTTCATTCCATTCTTGCTACTACCAGGCAATTTCAATCAACTTGAGAGACATTCTCACAGTAAGGAGACAACAATAAAATTACTTTGTGGCAAATGTCTGTAGTGTTCCCAACTTGACCCCAAACCATGTACTGTTCAGATAATTATTCCTATAATGTTTCAAAAACCACGAAGTTGCAAAGCAAAGCGACAAAACAATCAAATAAGCTGGAACAAGCCTTCATTAGTTCAGAGCACCTCCAAAGTGGGAAAAAAAAAACAAAAACTGATGACTCCGTGTGTACCTGAAAGTAGAAACATGCTCTTGGTCTGGCCTCTGCAGTGGTAAGCTTCATGCCCTTGCGGAGGTAGAGGTGTGAGCCACGGAGGCCTAGTGAAGCACTCTGTCCAGCACACACAACACGGCACGGCACCTTGTTGCGGTGAATGGAGGCAACAGTCACTGGCACAAAGCTGCAATTGTCCATTGGCCCTGAGAAGGGGAAGGGACATTAGGCTTCCATAATGCCAAGCAAATATATGTTATTTTAGTTATACTAATATCAGTACAATACTCTCTCAAATTCTTACATACACACACACACACACACACGAGTTAGTAAATATGTCCCAAAATTCGCCACAGCTATGAAAAGGAAGAAAGAATGGTCTAACACCATATGTTGAACGGCACATAAGTCAAGAAAAAGAGCATGGAGTAAAGTGGGAAGCAGGTATAATGAAAGAGCTTAGGAGGAGTACAAGCAAGTAAGAAATGAATATGTAAGGGTGCGGAGACAGGAAAAAAGGAAATACGAAAAAGATATTGTAATTAAATGTAAAAAAGAGCCTAAACTATTTTATAGGTTTGGAAATGGTAAAATGAAAGTTAAGGACGGTATAATACAATTGATGGATGGAGATGAAAATTACAAAAGAGAAGAATTGTGTGAAATAATGAACAACAAGCTGCAGTCAGTCTATGTGTTGGAAGAGGAATTTAGGGAACCTGAAATGGAACCCAGGATGACAGGAATGGCAGAAATTGCAGTTGACATGAATGAGGTGCTACAACTGATCAGGAACTTGGATGTGAGAAATGTAATGGGACCAGATGGTGTGGCTGGATGGATCCTGAAGGAATGTGCTGACCAGTTAGTGTGGCCTGTTTATGTCATCATCAAGAGCTCTCTGGAAAACGGACAGTTATCTAAAGACTGGAAAGAGCAAGTACTGTGCCAATCTTCAAGGGATGAGACAGGGAAGATCCACTCAATTATAGACCTGTATCATGAACTAGAATTGTTTTTAAAATCTGTGAGAACTTTATTAAAAAGATGGATAAAGTATTTAGAAGAAAATGAAGTGATAACACCAGGAAAATTGGGTTTCAGGGAAGGAAAATCATGTGTTACTAAACCTATTAAGTTTCTACAGTAGGGTAACAGATGTCATACAAGAGAGATAGGGATGGGCAGATTGTGTCTATCTTGATCTCAAGAAAGCATCTGACTGGGTGCCCTATAAGAGACTGCTGTGGAAATTGAATACCTTTGGATGGGTGCATGGGAAGCTATTAAAGTGGATGGGAGATTATCTGATAGGAAGGTAGATGAGAACAGGTATAAGAGACAAGGTTTCACAATGGAGAAACATGACTAGTGGAGTACCCCAGGGCTCTGTCTTAGCCCCAATAATGTTTCTGGTATAAATAAATGATTTACCAGAGGGTCTGAATAGTTACGTGAGTATGTTTGCAGATGATGCTAAAATCATGAAGTACAGTATATTAAATATACTGGTAGTTGTAAAAAACTGCAAGAGGACTAGGACAAACTCCACAAGGTGTGTAGGAGGACTACTGGACCTTGGGATAGGCAACTGCCTCCAAGAGATAGGCCTTCAAGCCTTTGCCCAGAGTAAAAAAAAAAAAAAAAAAAAAAAAAAAAAAAAAAAAAACTGGAGCCAGACTTGGAAAATGGATTTTAATGCCAAGAAGTGTCATGTATTAGAAATGGGAACGAATGAAAAAAGACCACACTGGACATAAACAATGGGCAATGAGATAATTAGTAAAAGAAAAGATGAGAACTTGCGAGTGATTATTCAAGATGACTTGTCACCAGAAAAGCATATAAACGGAATCATTGGAGGCACTTATGGATTACTGAAGAACATGAGAGTGGCTTTAATGGCTTTTAACTATATGGATGAGGAAATGCTGAGTGAGTTGATAGTGACCAGGATAACACCATGACTAGAGTATGCAGCTGTGGTATGGCCACCTCATTTGAAGAAGCATATTGATAAACTGGAGAGGGTTCAATGGATGGCAATGAGGATGATACCATGCTTAAAGGAACTGACCTACGAGGAGAGATTGGCAAAACTGAAGTTACCAACACTGTGTGAGAGAAGGGAAAGACATGACTTGATCACGATGTTTAGAAATGTAAGAGAATTGGATAGGGTGGATATAGAGGATATTTTTGTGTTGGATTATGAAAGAACAAGAGGTCATGACTTCAAGTTGAGGAAAAGCAGATGTCTTAATGATCTTAAAAGGTTCAGTTTCCCAAACAGAAGCAAAAGTATTTGGAATGACTTAGCTGAAGAGGTGGTGCAGGCAAAAAACATTCATGTGTTTAAAACTAGACTTGATAAATGCAGATATGGAGACAGGACAACATGAGCTTAGCTCAATTCCTGTATACTACAAATAGGTTAACACACATCATCATCATCCGGACCTCCTTTCCCACCCTAGGACGGGGTGAGGGGAAGCAGCGTCCAGACAGCCAAAGTCTGCCCAATTCAATGGGCCATGCTTCCATTCACTCAAGCCCACGGAATCCTGGCTCTGTCTGATAGGTCAAAAAATTTCACCGCATTCTGTAGTTTCACATATACTTATCTGACAGAGTCAATCCGAATGCTATCATGTTAACCCGTCACGTCCCGACTGATTTCCAACCTACGATACCCCAAAATCCCGAGCATTTTTTGAATTTTTTTTTATTGGCTCAAACCTTCGCTTTTGGTGAGAAACATCGAAAATTCATAGAGAAATCGCGATCCTGTGCTTAAAACTGTTGATATAGGTGTCATGCAACCTTACGTTTTCCTTCTTTTTCACGGTACCTGGCTAGAGAAAACGAACTATGGAAGGGTTAACTAATTCAAGCCACTTTCAATTACGTATATATTTATGTATTTGGTACGAATTTATGTGTACTAACAGACTATACTGGTTTTAACACATTTATATAGGTAATAGAGGCACTGTTCAGTCACCAAAGACATCCACATATGGCACCTTCCTTTATGACATTACCACCTCATCACTTCTGTTTGTTTCTTGCTCTAGCTTCTTTATTTCTTTGTCCTCCACCTCAGTAATCACTTTCACCGTGAATTTTGTCATTGGAGAGACCGTGGGGCAACATACCTTTACTGGCCAGCTTACTGCTAACAGATGAATTGCCCAGTGTGGGGGGGAGGGGGGTTAGGTGGGGCCAGGCAGTATCCCTGCTTGACAGGATGTAGAGGAAGGACTCCCACATATGCCTACCAAAAATCACCCATGAAACTTGGAAACTGTGCAAATTATGATCCTTGCAATTGCGAGACGTACCCATACGTCGATGGGTGTAGCTGTGACAAAACATCGCGACGTATACATACGTCGATGGGATTCCTCGGGTTAAAAAGAGCCGCCAAAGCCCTGGTCATGCGCTTCTTCACACAAAATTCACACACACACACACAAATAAAATACTAAGTCACTGTCATCTTTAAACTGATTCCCATATAATGATGAGATGAGACAGGATACAATAACAAGGAAAGCAATAACAAAAATGTAAGAACTTTATCAACTGCAAGCCCAGTCAAATAATAATCTACATATTAAACTTCACCTCATAAGTTTTGCTGGAAAATAACATGTATGTTTTTTCAAAAATCGTAAAAAATGAACTGTTACTTTTGGAAGAATAACCTAAAGAAAATGTGACTATTCCCTTCTAAGAAGTACTCTAGTATGTCCTCTATGTAAAGACTGCCTTTACAGACACCATATTAACATTCACATTACATGCATAATCACAGGCACAAGCCAACTGACCAAGAGAATCATCATCCTGAGCCAATTTCCCAGGCACATGAGATTGGGAATCCAGAGTACAGTTCTTTAATCTCTTTGGAGACAAATCAGGGGAAAAAGGAAGCCCTACAGTACAATCTCTTCATCTAATGTATTGTTGTTGGCATGAAAGCTTGGTGGGGGGCTGCCCCATCTCTGCTAATATAAAGAGGGGCAAAATCTCAAAATCCTAACCCACCATCCATCCATCATCCATTTTTTGTTGCCCCATCAGAAGTGCAGGGGCCTATGATGCATTTCTTCCTGCAAACATTTATGGTGACGGCAAGAGTCCCTCATCCCAAAAGCATCACATGGGGAACAAATTTAATCTTCAGCTCCTACATGACTTCAGCCCTTGTGGAAGTTATGGGTACATCTGGTCATTTTGGTCTCCTATACGACATGTTCTTGCTGTTGCTGTGGCCAAAGGTTTATCTGGAAGTCAACCCAGTAAACTGCTGGCTGAAGCTGCCCTATTCTGCAATCCACCATCCTCTTTTAGTACAGAGAAGGATCTGAGGGATACGTATAACCGGGCGGTAAAGTCATCTGGTTATATCAGAGCCACTCTCTGAAGGCATCCCTCTCCTGCACCTCCTTTTAAGATGTGAGTGGTAATATTTCTCTCTTGTTCCAAGGGACTTTCATAATCTTCATATACATACCTCCTGAACTTACATTCACCAGGGACAGGATCAACAAAACATGTATGAAACTACCTTGGTAAAGATAGTAAGTTTGCATCCAGTGCCAATCTGTTAGCATACAAATCTACTGGTTTACAATCATCAGCAACACCCAAAATCTAATGTAAAAATCATCATTCATTTGAACTTCATCATCATTCTGGCCTCTTTTTCCACCTAAGGATGGGGTGAAGTAGGATCCAGAAGCAAGGAAAAAAAAAAGTGCAAATGTTGGAGAAGCTACCAAACCACATCCCTGAAAGTACAAGCATACCCCAGTTTAACAATGCAATTGGTTAAGTAAAAACCCATCACTAGGCAGGGTATCATATCTTGAGGTAGATTTAACATGTAAAGTACACGTATAAGGATGTGTTTTGAGCCTTAGGTTTCCCCCCCAACCAAGTCCTAACCCCCCCCCAAAAAAAAAAGGTTTAAAGTCATTCTAAATGGCCTAACAACTGTTAAAGAAGCTAACCTAAGCCTAAAACCACTGCCCGCCTCGCTTGTACCCAGTCAAGGTCACTAGAGAATGCGATCTCCGACTCATATGCAAACTCGGTAGAGAAGAAGCAGCAACATTGCATACAATCACACCATCAGATGGTTCCATGACAGTTAAATAAACATCTGTTATGCATAACAATGATGTATGAATGATGCAGAATTGTCCATGGTGAGAATTGTTGTGACGGAGAATCGTTGATGTTTTGACAGGGAATTCTCTTGACAGGGAATGAGATCAGGATGGCCTTTTCAACAGTCCCTCTCTATGTCATTTTTGTTACTGTTCTGGTTGCTGAGCTCCTTTATTTTCCTCTCTCTTATTTTCCAACATTTATTTAGAAATTCCTTCGTATTTTCAAAGCTTTTTCCCTTAAACAACCCGAATGTAAACACATAATTTATCAATCGATGATGCGATTGGGATAGCCTTTTCAAAAGTCCCTCATTATGTCGTTCTAGCTGCCGTTCCAGTTGCTGAGCTCCATTATTTTCTTCTCTTTTATTTTCCAACATTTATTTAGAAATTCCTTTGTATTTTCAAGGCAATTTTCCTTGAACAGCCTGAATGTAAACACGTGATTTATCGATGTCACAGTTTTCATCACTGCATGAAAGTTTTAATCTCTAAGGTTTTCATAATTATTAATATTTATTGAAAATCATTATTATGTATTCCATGACGGGTTAAATGAGAGTTCAATGGTCAAACATGAAAATTTATTCTTTGTTGAGCCACCTAGTTGTCCACAATGTTTTGTACCTCGTATAATGGGCAAGAATCCATACCCCAAATGTCAGTGTTCACTCCACCTATAACTAAAACACATTAATCTAAGTCTAAAAACAGTTTATAATCTAAGTCTAGAAATAGTTTGTAAATCAGCACAAACACAAAATTAAAGTTTAAAATATCATCGAAATTAGTTAAAAAAAAAAAAAAAAAAAAAAAAAACCAGGGGTAGGCCTACGATAGGTAGGGGGTGGTACTTCTACCCCCCATCACCATTCCAGGCTATTGCGTCTAAGGATATCGTAAATCGGAGTTTGCCTGTACATGAAGGCATACATTCCTTTCTCATATCCTTTGTCTAATGCAAGAAAGCCTTGGTTTAATCACGCTTGTTCTAATGCTGTCCGCAACAAGGAGAGAGCCTATAAAAGGTACTGGAGTCAACCCACCCCTGAATCACATCTTTCTTATGTTTCTGCCCAGAATCGTGCTAAGTCTGTTCTTCGCTCCACTAAAAATAATTTCATTCGCACTAAATGTTCTCAACTCTCCAACTCGAATTCTTCCCGCCCCTGGCACCTTGCCAAAAACCTTTCTGACAACTTTACCTCATCATCCTTCCCTCCCCTTTTCTACTCTGATGGCTCTGTAGCTATTTCTTCTACTGACAAAGCAGATCTCTTCGCTCAGACTTTCTCCTCCAATTCCACCTTAGACGATTCCGGTGCTGTTCCTTCTTCACTTCCCGCCTCTGACTTCCTCATAGCTGACATTAAAATTTCTTCAGCTGATGTATTTTCTGCCATCACTGGCCTCAAAACTAACAAGGCATATGGGCCTGATGGAGTCCCTCCTGTTGTCCGCAACAACTGTGCTTCTGTGCTTACACTCTGCCTAGGTAAACTCTTTTGCCTTTGTCTCTCAACTTGTACCTTTCCTTCTTGCTGGAAGTTTGCTCTCATTCAGCCAGTCCCAAAGAAGGGCGACCATTCCCAACCCTCCAACTATTGTCCAATTGCTTTAACATCCTGTGCTTCAAAAGTATTCGAGTCTATTCTTAACAGAAAAATTTTAAAGCATCTTTCCTATCATAACCTTCTTTCTCATTGTCAGTATGGGTTCCGTCAGCGACGCCCACTGGCGATCTTCTCACCTACCTTTCTAACTCCTGGTCACCCTCCTTTCGGGACTCTGGCAAAAGATTTTGCCACTGCACTTGACATCTCAAAGGCTTTCGATTGAGTCTGGCATAAATCTTTAATTTCCAAACTGCCCTCTTACGGTTTCTATCCTTCTATCTGCGCCTTCATCTCTAGCTTCCTTTCTGGTCGTTCTCTAGCCGCTGTTGTAAACGGCCATCGTTCTTCTCCTAGATCTATCAACAGTGGTGCTCCTCAGGGCTCTGTCCTATCTCCAACTCTCTTCCTTTTATTCATCAATGACCAACTAAGCTGTACATCTGACCCTATCCACTCGTATGCTGATGATTCCACCCTTCACCTTTTCATTCAGTTCCCGCAACATCCATCTCAGCAGTTACTTCAACAAGCAAGGGATGAGGCTATGGCACACCTAATGTCTGACTTGGTTCATATCTCTGACTGGGGTAAAAATAATCTTGTTTTTAATGCATCAAAGACTTAGTTCTTACATCTATCAACCCAACAAAATCTTAAACAGGAGTACTAACTAATGTTAATAATGTCCAGCTCAGTCCTGCATCATCCTTGAACATGCTTGGGGTTTCAATCTCTCGGAATTTATCTTGGAAAGAACATATTCCATCTCTTGCGAAGTCTGCTTCCAAGAGTTTAGATGTGCTAAGCCGACTCCGAACTTTCTTTACCCCTGCATAGTTGTTGACTTTATACACGGGTTTTATTCACCCCTGTTTAGAGTACAACTCTCATGTGTGGAGAGGCTCCCCATACAACTCTTCTCAATAAGGTGGAGTCAAAGGCTTTTCATCTCATTAACTCTCCTCCTCTTACTGGCTCCCATCAACCTCTGTCTCTTCGCCGCACTGTTGCATCTTTATCTCTTTTCTATCGCTACTTCAATGGCCACTGTTCCTCTCAACTGTCTGCTTGCATCCCTCCACCGCTACGACGGGCACATAGTACCCGTCTAGCAACAAACCCTCACCCCTTTTCTGTCCAACTCTCTAATGCAAGAGTTAACTGATACTCCCAGTCTTTCATTTATGCAACTAGTCAACTCTGGAACTGTCTTCCACTGTCTGTATTTCCTACTTCCTACGATCTCCAGTCTTTCAAACGCACTATGTCCAGGCATCTCGAAATGAATGGATCTTGAATTTGGCTCTCTTTTGTATTGTCTTTGTTTTTTCTTGGAGGGAACGGTTTGCGGGCCCATGGCCTTTGGTTCCTTCTTCCTTGCGTTAAAAAAAATGAATAAAAAATAAAAATAAAAAATGATTGTAAAAAAAAAACTTTACTGGTATCTACCAACAGCCTGATGGTGAATTCCAGACTTCATCATGAAAAGCTGTCACAAAAGTCCCATATGAACTCTTAAGACTGGTAGACAGATATACTGATTAAATTCATCATCACCACCTAATCCAGCGTTACCCCACGAGGAGTGTTGGAGCCCAGGGCTACGCAAGGTGGTCCTTACATTTAAGATGAGAGTGACTAGCCTCACGCATCCTTGAGTGGAATTATGTGAGCAATAAACCCCAACCACCCCCTGGATATAAACCTGCACTGGATCAATCCAATAATAATAAGAAGAAATAAAAATAAAAATCCATCATACAAGGTTTGGCTACTGAGTCTAGACATTTAGGCTTCGGTGGCTACTCACTAAACCTTGAGTGGCATGAAGTGAGCAGTAAATGTTAAACATCCCTCAGAATTAAATCATTACACTGGTCAACACCAAATTTACTGTCTAAGTTCTTTTAGCTGATTTAGGACAATTTTGATGTGCTGAATCCAAAAACCACATTGGTTTTGCTCAATCAGGTCAAATTTTTGAGCTATGGCCACATGTTGTTTCTGACATTTTTGTTTACATGTACGGGTATTTTTGCTTTGTATGATGCAAAATTCTTTTTTATTGCTTGAAATAAATGAACTCTGATGAGTTTACAGGTGCCAATTTATGACTAATTGGTGTTTTTATTTTACGGGTGAATGAAATGGCTTCAACCAAAAGATCCTGCAAAAATAAGCCCGATGTATTCTGCTACATCTGCGGCAAATACACTATAGTTCCTAACAGGAATCCAGTCACAAGTTTCATAAAGCGTGCTTACCATGCTTATTTTGGAATTCAACTTGGTGACCAGGATAAAGCTTGGGCGCCACACATGGTATGCAAGACATGCACCGAGTATCTGTGTCAATGGACTAAGGGCAAGAAGAGTTCTCTGAAGTTTGGAATTCCCATGATTTGGAGGGAGCCGACAAACCATGGCACTGACTGCTACTTCTGCTATTGATGTGACTGGGATCAACAGAAAGAACTGGAGCAGCCTCAAGTGCCCTGATCTTCAATCAGCACGTTGTCCTGTAGCTCACTGTGATGAAATTCCAGTACCTGTCTTTGGAGAACTTCCTGACATTAGTGATGAAGATTCCTCCAGTGTTCAAGAAGAAGAAGAAGAAGAAGAAGAAGAAGTAGTTCTTGACGATGATGCTCCATATCCTTTTTCCCAAAAGGAGCTAAATGATCTAGTTCGCGATCTCAGCTTGTCAAAGTCCTCTGCCAAACTGTTGGCATCCAGATTAAAGGAAAAAAACTCCTCTCTGACAGTGCTCACATCACCTTCTACCGCAACAGGCATCAAGAGTGCCTCCGTTTTTTCTCTGAAGAGAAGTACTTGGTGTACTGTACAGATATTGCACAGCTTCTGCACAAGCTTGGAGTGCCACAGTACGAACCCAAAGATTGGAGACTGTTTACTGACAGCAGCAAGCTATCGCTGAAATGTGTTCTGCTGCACAACGGCAACCAGTTTGCCTCTGTACCCCTTGGTCACTCGACTACACTGAAGGAGAAGTATGAAGCGGTGAAGTATGTGCTGGAGAAAATTCGTTATGATCAGCATGAGTTGTTTATTTGTGTTGACCTGAAGATGGTGAACGTTTTGTTGGGACAACAGTCCAGGTACACCAAGTACCCAAGCTTCCTGTGCACGTGGGATAGTAGGGACACTGCTCAGCATTACACGAAGAAGGACTGGTCTGTGCGGGAGGAATTGGTGCCTTGCAGAACAAGGAACGTCATCAACAACCCTCTGGTGGACAGAGACAGGATACTCTTCCCACCACTGCACATCAAGCTCGGTTTGATCAAGCAGTTCACCAAAGCTCTGGACAAGCATGGTTGCTGCTTCACTTACTTGTGCCAGGCTTTTCCAGGACTGACCATGGAGAAGTTGAAAGTTGGCATCTTTGACGGTCCTCAAATCCGTAAGCTCATCAGAGATCCAGAGTTTGAAAACTCAATGAACGAAGTGGAACTGGAAGTGTGGAAGGCTTTTGTTCTGGTCGTGAAGAGCTTTCTTGGCAACAACAAGGCCAGTAACTACGCAGAACTTGTCACCAATATGCTGACTGCTTTCAGAAACCTCGGATGCAACATGAGCATCAACATGCATTACTTATTCTCACATATGGATCGGTTTCCTGAGAATCTGGGATCAATGAGCGACGAGCAGGGGGAGAGATTCCATCAGGACATGAAAGAGATGGAGACTAGGTATCAGGGACACTGGGATGCAGTCATGATGGCTGATTACTGTTGGACTCTGAAGAGAGACATCCCTGCCACTGAGCATTCTAGGGTTTTGAAAAAAAGGAAGTTCAAGCCCTGAATTTTGAACAATGATGATGTACCATGCAATTTACATGTACTTACCTTTATCAATGACTGCTATTCAATTAACAGTTTACTTTTTTTTTGTAACATTTAATTAATAAATTGTGTTAGAAAACGATTGTTTCTCTTAAAAACCTATTTCGGATGAGAAATATTAACAAAAATCAACCGATAATGTTACAAAAACATAATCGATTTAGTCAGAAGATCGGATTTTTAACAAATCAACTTAGCACAAAAACCTGACCTGATCGAGAGAAACAGATGTCATTTTCGGATTCAGCGGTGCAAAATTGTCCTAAAGCAGTTGGAAAAACATAGACAACTTACAAATAAATTTTTTTTGTAACCCAGTGTTATGGGTCACATCTGGCTGGACTACCTTACCAAAGTAGACAAACAGATGTCATTGTGTTAGCTATATATAATTACCACACATTCAGTAAATGGTATTCTGTGTTAGAGAGAGGGGAAATAGTGACTAGTGAGCAGCAGAGCTTAGTCAAAGCCTCACCAAGTAGCAGTGTAGTGCCAAGTGTGATGACACCCCGAGTGAGCAGACCCCCCACCACCACACTGCTGTCAACACGGAACACCTCATCTATCTGGAACTCCGCTGGCTCCTGTACACAAATTATACAGGACTTTAGAAACAAATGGAGGGATAAATTTTTGCAGTATAGTAACCTGTAGAGTGATGGGAGTTTCCCTTACCTAAGCAAAATTATCTAATGATGGCAATAACAAAATCACTAACCCTTACAGCCTGAGAATGTATTACAATTTGTTTTAATCTTGTTCTTGGTAATGCCAGACTTTTTTTTTTTTTAAATACTTAAAAGTGACCCTCAATTTTACTTTTTAATACTTAAAAGTGACCCTCAATTTTACTAACAAAAGTTGTTAGCCTACCTGCTACCAAGAAACCAAAAATAGTCCAATCCATCCTTGCTTAGCCTCTGTTAGCTTAAGTCTCAATGGGATGAATGGAACACTTAGGACTTCATTCTAATACCTACCAGCAGTTACACTGCATTAACATGGATCTGGTTAGGTCCATACCTAGCTACATCAGCAACAATAAAGTCACTCCTAAGTTGTTACAGCAAGCACTGCTGCATAAGGTCATATGTGATGCACAGCTGTGTCTTCTATAATAGTGACATTTCTAATGCCCTGTACAGTAGATCTGGTTGAACCAATTCCAGTTCAATATAAATGGGTACCAGAAATGCCAATTCAGCACAAGACCACTCAGTTGTATGCTGATTCATATAACCAGTTACAGGTAATACATTTTAACTACAGTAATCCCTTAATTATCCGAAGTAAGAGAGCCAAAGGCATATCAGGCTACGGACGAAGTCCGAATATGGAGCAATATCTTCTACTGTACCTATACTCTACCTATATGTAAAGTACCCCTTCTATTTGTGGCAGTGTTCTCCAGTCCTTCAGCTGTATTTAGTTATCAAAACACACATGGGAATAGCCATTATAATGCTAGAATCTACAAAAACAGTGAATAAACAACAAAAAAACACAAATACCCTACCTACTTGTACAGTACCACTCCTGAGTGTGGCAGTGTTTTTTGGTCTTTCAGCTATGCAGACATCGAAACCAATGGGAATATTCAATATAATGCCAGACACTGAGAAAACAATTCATAAACAAAAATCCAAAAAACAAATTAATGAAGATGACAGGTGAAATAAGAATTTAACCCTCTCAGGAACCATAAGTTTTCATTTTGTTTCTGGGACACCAACAGAGTTGAGAACCAAGCTATGGCTGCTTCTGCGCACACAAAGAAAAACATTTCCACGGCCAAATTTGCCCCCGGAAACTGGTTATATTGGTATACAGTATCTGCATGCCATCATCTTTGCTTGTGTTTATACTGTATGATAAGCTAATAAAAACACACAAAACTGATGAGTAAAAGTACAGAAATGCAGTGAGAATAAACTTATTCAAGAGTTCAAAATAGCTTCAAATAACTTTCTAACATCCTAGGGCAAAATATCCAGAGCTGGGTGCTGCAAATGAAAATTCACTTCAGCAAATGCAAATCTGCAAACTCAAAACATTAACTTCTGCAACCACAAATCTGCAAACTTCCTGAAATTTGCAGTTCCACAAATGCAAACGCAAACCACTTGTATCCCTTTCAGTATCACGGCATCAGTTGCATTTTATTCTGGATACCATTAGGGGATTTTATTAAGTTTAGGATGATATTTTTCATAATCAAGGGGTTACAAATTATTTCTAGTTAAGGGCAGGAAGACAAGTGGGGGTGAGGGACAGCAGGGGGAAGGGGAGGGAGACAAGAAGGGAGGGGAGAGGGAGGGGGACTGGGAGGGAGACAAGAAGGGAGGGGGAGAGGAAGGGGGACTGGGAGGGAGACAAGAAAACCAAACTACCCTATTACTTTCCCCAACCCCATCTCACTCACTCTCTCTCTCTCTCACTCTCACTCACTTCACTCACTCACTCTCTCTCACACTCACTCACACACTCTCACTCACTCACTTTCACTCACTCTCTCTCTCTCTCTCTCTCTCTCTCTCTCTCTCTCTCTCTCTCTCACACACACACACACACAGGGTTGCAAAATTGTGCAAGAAGATTCTGAAAGGTAGGTGGATAAAATATCTGGAAGAGATGAATATTTTGAATGAAAGTCAATTTGGATTCAGAAGTGGAAGGTCGTGTTTCCAACTTGTCGAGCTTTTACTCAAGAGCGATTGATGTGCTACAGGAGAGAGACAGTTGGGTGGACTGTGTGTATTTAGATTTGGAGAAGGCCTTTGACATAAGAGACTAATGTGGAAATTAGAGCATTTAGGAGGACAGAAGGGTAACCTCCTGGAATGGATGAGAGACTTTCTGAGAGACAGACAAATGAGGACAGTAATAAAGGACAGGACATCTGGATGGAGAGAAGTAACAAGTGGTGTCCCACAGGGCTCAGTGTTGGCGCCAGTAATGTTCCTGATTTACGTAAATGATATGGTAGAAGGAGTGAACAGTTATGAAACTGTTTGCTGATGATGCGAAGATCTTGAGGAAGGTAGAGGTTGAAAGGGACTGTAAAATGCTGCAGGAGGATCTGGATAGGATACATGACTGGAGCCGGATGTGGGAAATGAAATTCAATGTAAAAAAATGTAAAATATTGGAAATGGGTAAAAGCACCAAGAGACCATCACTGAATTATATGATGGGTAATGAACCAATCACAAAAGCGAGAGAAGAGAAAGATTTAGGAGTGCTGGTCCAGGATAGTTTGTCACCTGAAAAACACATTAACAAGATAGTTAGAGATACATATAAACTCTTGACCAATATAAGAGTGGCATTTCATTACATGAATGAAGAGATGATAAAAAAATTGATAGTGGCCATGATCTGCCCCCAGATTAGAATATGCAGCAGTAGTGTGGTCCCCACACAAAAAGAAAGATATAAACAAGACTGAGAGAATACAAAGAACAGCAACTAAGATGGTCCCCAGTCTGGCTGATCGGTCATACAGTGAGAGGCTAGAAAGGCTGGATTTGCCTTACTTAGAGGAATGGAGAGAGAGGGGTGACATGATTGCAGTGTTCAGGACCATGATGGGAGTAGATAAAATTGACAGAGAAGATCTGTTTGTATGGGATAAGAGAGCAACAAGAGGACGTGGACTGAAACCGAAGAAGCCAAGCTGCTTGAAGGACATCAAGAAATATAGTTTTCCGTATAGATGCACAGACCTGTGGAATAGACTGGACAACGAGATTGTCCAGTCTAAAACCTTAAACGAGTTTAAAGCAAAATTTGACTTACTGAGAAAGAGACGGGACCCCACGAGCGCAGCTCATTTCCTGTATATCACAATTAGATAAATACACAACCTCTCCAGCACTCCCTCTTCTCCCTGTCCCCAACCCCCCTTCCCTCCTTCTTCCCCCGCCACACTCAGAGATTTTTTTAGTTTTTGGCAATTTCCACGAAAACTATTGGTCAAAAAAAAAAAAAAAAAAAAAAGCTTGTGAAATTCTGCATCTCAACATATGATTTGCTCTTGCTTGGTGCAGGCAAAATTTTGCACTAGGATGCTGGGAAGTTATTTGAAGCTGTTTTTACTCTTGAACAAGTTTATTCTCAGTGCATTTCTCTACTTTTACTCATCAGTTTTGTGTGCCTTTATTAGCTTATATTATAGTATAAACACAAGAGAAGATGATGGTATACAATTTATACCAATATAAGCAATTTCCAGGGTCAAATTTGACCGTGGAAATGTTCTTGTGCTCAGGCAGAAACAGCCATAGCTGGGATGGAGGAGGAATGGGGTGAGATGAGAGGGGATGGTGGAGAGAGGACTCAGGGCTGAGTTGCTTGGCGGGAGTGGCAGGTGGTGGGTTGGCCACGGTCTAAGTGTGGGGTCGGCAACTCACCCTGACGCCACCTGCCAGGCTAAGCCACGTGGAAGTTTGCAGGCAGGTTTGCATCTGCAAAAGTACCTCCACAAACGCGAAACTGCAAGTTTGCATAAAACTTGTCACAAACAAATCCGCAAACAAAATCTCACTTTTGCAATTGTGGAATTTGCGGTTTGCAGAAGCGATTGAGGAAGTGCCCAGATCTGAAAAATTTGCCCTCACCATGCAAGAGCTATGCATATGTCTAGATGCAGAATTTCACGAGCTTTCTCATGGTGTTTTCAGAATTTTGATACGACCAATACTATTCTAATAAACTGCCCAAAACTAGAAAACTCACTGGTGGTGATAAAGGGAGGTAAGCGGTGGGAGGTAGGCAGCACAAGCAGGGGTAGGGGAAGGAGGGCAGAGGGGACAGGGAGGGATACACGCCTGGCAACGCTGAGCCTGGAGGAGGGATGGGGGAGTGAGAAACGAGGGCGGCCGGGGGACTCCGACCATTCAGTAGGGAGCTGAACATCCATGTTGTACAGCTTGTGGGTTACAGGCCTGTATTACTTGAGCACTGGTGTAACTTTCCAAGAGATCTGGGAACCCAGGGGACTTTGAAAATTCAGTAAGAAGCCGGACAGCCAGTTTGCTCAAGCTGTGGGCTGGGGTCTGTATTACTTGTGTGTAGCCATTAGCATCCGAGTGATCCAGGTGGCCGGGTGACTTTGACCACTCGGTAGGGAGTCGAACAGCCATTCTGCTCAGCTTGTAGGTTATGGGCCTGTATTACTCAAGCACTGGCGGAACTATCTGAGCGATCTGGGTAGCCAGAGGACTAGCTGGAGCAGTTTTCTTTCAGCTTGTGGGTTCAGTCTATTACCTGCGTACAGCCAGAGGGGCTGGCCGGCCACCCAACTGATTTTTTAAATTTGTAGGCTGCCCAGCTGCCAATGTCTGAACTTTTATGTTCGGATATGGAAAAATAAATCCAGATACTGATTTACTAAAGCCAAGGCCAGCATCCAAATATGAAGCATGACAGATACGGTGCATCCGGATAATCAAGTGATTACTGTACGTATGTGATCCACATACCTGTTCCAGTTTCTCTCGCTCCTTGTTACTGATGCGGGGCGGAAGGACAAACAGGAACTTCTTGAGGAGCGCCAGGCCGTCTCCGGTGACACTGGACACCCGGAATATTGGCACCACACTGCTGTCCAATTGGGTGCTGCCTGCGGTTATTGCATCATCCTCATTCTGGATCAGTAGTGGTACCTAATGGTTGTTGGGCATTGGATTAGAGACTGGGTCACCACAGTGGAACATTGAGGTGGCTGAGTAGTACAGAATGAATTAAAAAACTGTCCTGGTTAGAACAGAATGGATTAAGATCCTATACTGTGGACTAATGGAAACAGACCATGAAAAAGCCGTGGAGTGACCAGAAAAATATTTGACCAATTAAACTGTGGACAGGCTGGAAATGTTGAACTAACACAACCAAAGAAACAGACTACAGTAGGACTTTCTCCTGTGAGTTTCACCAGTGTAAGTTACTGAATTAAGTGATTGCCCGATGGTCCCCTATCATTCACTTTACGTGAGACTGATTCAGAATTACAGAAACACCTTAAAAAATAAAAATAAAAATCATCCCGCACAACCTTTCCCCAACCTACCCTTGCAAATACTCAGTTAATCAAGTACTCAAAAGTAAAATTGCAAATTACCTCACAATGAGCTTTGATGGGTACATAGTTTTACTGCCATTTTCTGCACTGACTTTGAAAGTTGAACATGTGCTGAATGCACTGATCTACACTATGTCTTAAAAAGTTGCATGGAAATGGGGTTCTAAAGAGTATGACATACAAGTCAAGAAAAGTTTCAATCTCAAATTAATTTTCTTCACAATTCCATTAAATATGTCATTTGCAGTTCTGTCTTTCACTCACTATTTTAAGGTTCCAAAAATCATGTAAATCATGGTTTCTCTCTCTCTGTCTGTCTCTCTCTCACATACACACACAGACACACAGTAGCCACATACCCGCTTGTAGCCAGGCTGTGTTAGGACACGCTTGAGATCAGTGATGGTGGTGTGGGTCTGAAGGGGTGAGGCCAGGTCAGTCTTGGTCACTACAATGACTATGGGCACATCCAGTGCTCTCGCCAGACTCAAGTGTTCCTCTGTCACTGGTGCTACTCCCGAGAATGCACTGCATAAACAACAAAAAACATATACCAGTAAGGAGTATTTCATAAACAATATGAGTTACATACCAGAAAGAAATTTTTATATATATCTACTGTATCAACTGTGTCTCTGATCCTCCATGGATTCCTTCCAAGTCATGGAAAGTAGCTAACAAAATAGGGCAAGAGTGGGTGCCAAGAAATAACCCTCCCTTTTTGTAGGCTACCTGTATACAGATGTACCATACCAATCTCTATGCCCAGCAACTGTGTTGCAACATTCTTCATATATCTAATAGCGAGGGCACTGGAGGGAGGAAGACTGTAATTGATCAAATCCTCAAAGGAATATGCATAAAGCCCTAGCTCTCTTCACCTCATGTAAATTAAGGAACAGTCACGATAATGATTATCATTTTACTGCCAGATATCAGATCTCAACCAGGGTTTCCTTGACAATACTTTCAAACCTCACCATCACAATTCCAAACTGTCCTCTCTCAACTCCTCCTCTGCTTCACCCTGTGACCTTGTCTTCAATCCCCTTCTCCTCACTAACATGAACTTCAGCAACTGGACTTCAAATTAAAAGTTTTGTCTAATGAAGCAAAGTAAAATAACAAATGCACAATGATTTAAATGGCTAAGCCTTGGAACTTAAAATGTCAATCCAGTTGGGCCTTGCTGTGCAGTGAATAGCTAAAACAATTTATAAGAAATTCTGCCAATTCTACCCGGCTGCACTGAATGATCGCAAAAAGTGCTATAGTGATGGTCAGAGACAGCCAGACTAAAAAAATAAGCCCAGTTAGTGCTGCAATGTCACATGTCGCCCTTCATAGCCACTCGTTCCACTTACACTTTCAGAGTCCACTGGGTTAGCCAGCCAGGCTACCAACATAAGCCCAGTCAGCGCAGTGATGTCATGCGCCATCCTTCGTAGCCACTTGTTCCACTTAGTCTCCTTCAATGTTTTTACTTTTTGTGACCTACGTGTGTTTATAATTTTAATTTCATTTCCTTGTGAATGCCAATTCTTCTTTATAATTTAGTTACCTTACGTATCTTAACAGTTCTCATGCATAATACTGGTGTGCTGCTGAGGAAGTGATAAGGTAAAAAAACACTGCAGTTTGCTGTAAGGGTAAGCTGTATCTCACTTCACACATACAGTATATACTGTAATTTTAAAAAATACTGTCCACATATCTTTCAAAGACTAATACCAGATAAATGACTACCAATATTCCTAATGGAATCTACAGTACACTGAAATACTTCTGTTTGAACTTCCATGATGATTAATGAACATATATGAACATCATCTCTCCTTATTCCTCATTGGCTAACCTTTGTTTTCCTTCACATACCATGTACGGTACTGCAGATTGGTCACTTTCTGCCTCAAAGCTACTGAACAACATATAAGGTTTAGATTTTTATGGGTGAGTGACCTTTAACCAAAACACATCCCCACTGAACCCATGTTATAATCACCGTGCTACAGAATAAATCACTATGTGATGGGTTGCCTCTTGATGCAACCCCAGAGTACTGTATAGTATTATACTGTAAAAGAAATAAAAAAGAATACAAATGCTTCTAAACAATGAAGCATACTAGGCAAAGACAAACCATCATTATTTTCAATGCCTTGTTCCCTCTTGGGAACTCTTCCTTTGGGGATGGCCATGAGATAACCACCTCCAAGCTACTTTGTCCACATATATCTCCCTCACTTTCCCAAACATCCTTCTTCCTCTTACTTCTCTCTCTCTCACCATGAAAATAAATGCATAGAAATGCCTGCAAAAGATTTCTATTCCAAAGGAAAGTTGAACAATGTTGCTGAAACCGCTATCACTTCCTTTTCGGAGATGTCTGGAACACTGCATTTAAAAGACTGAAGGTCACTGGCACAGCAATATATCTAAAGAAGAGGATTACTCCCAAAATTATCCACTTGTGTTCATGAAGGATTAAGAATACTGGGCAGAAAGCTAGAGAGAAAATGAGTGAAAATATGTGGACAGATGGAGGTTGTCACTTGTGTGATTACCATAGTGGGGAAAGTATGTATGCAGAGCTCAGAACAGTGTTCTATGTAGCAGCAGTACAGTCGTACTGACTGATGCAACACCACAGCCAAGACAGAAAAACTGAAGTGTCAGTAAGAGAAAGGTAATACACGAGACAATGTACGTGCCGCCAGTGCTGGGCAGGTGCGTAGTGACGTGCAACTGTGCATCGTTGCACTCCGGTGAATATCGTTTGTGCACTGCGCACCACACGAAACCTTGCACAATATTGCACTCTTGCACACAAAAAGGCAGGTGTGCAAGCGGAAATTTAGTTGAACTTGCACAACTAAATTTGCACTTGTGCACCCACCTTGTGCTCCTGTCCAGTGGATTGCGCAGTGCGCAATCCACAGGACACATGGTCTTGGGAGCTGCCCGTATGGCTGGACAAGGGATGGGGGAGGCTCAGGAGGGTCGTGAAGGTTCTGGATTGTTGGGGGGAGGGTACTAGCATTTCTTACAATGTTTCAACATTCAGCCTTAACTCATCAATCAAATATAACAAAGCTTGTGTTGTACAGTTGCAAATACTGTGGCTGTTTTGCTGATGAAAAAATGCAGAGAACAGTATGCCACACTAACCTAAGAATAATCTTTTGTGAAGTGATGGAAGCGATTTGCAAATAATGTTGTTTCAACATTCAGCTGCAGCTCTACTCCATGGTGATGAGTCTTCATTACCAGTATATTCATTCAGTAAATTAGTGGGTATGTACAAAATAACCACAAAATGTTTTGTAAGCAAATTAAATGGAAAACCGATCATAACCTAACCCAATTTTGTCAAAAATTTAGCCTTAGCTGTGCCCCATGGTAATAACTCTGTATCATAATCCTTCAGCATATTAGAATACATGTGTAGAATAACAGCAAAAAAGCAAGAAAATGTATTTTACGAATACCGTCCATACCCTAACCAGTCTTTAACAGGGAAACAACCAGGCAAGGTCATGCAAATGATCCACAATTGTCCTAAAATTCAGTTATGTCTGTGGTCTATGGTAATCACTCCGCCTTATTACATGCAGTAAATTAGAATACACAAACAAAATAACTGAGAAACGTCGTGCAAGCATAAAGAGTGGGGAACCAATCATAACCTAACCTAACCTATCAATGTTTTGATGGGGAAATGACCAACTCGTCAATGTGAGGTCGTGAAGGGATTCATAATGAATTTTGTCATCATATCCAGCATTAGTTTTGGCACATGGTAACCACTCTTTATCACATGCATTCAATCAAGTAAAGTATATTTATAAAACACCAGGGAAACGTCTTAAACACAAGGAACCGTCTATGTTTTGTTGGGGAAACGACTACCCGTCTGACGCAGTTGCTGTTAGGTGAAGCAAATGATTCTAAATGAAGTTTGACCTAATCAGCTCTTGCTGCACCCAACAGTAATGATTCTTTATCTTAATCATCCAGTAAATCAGAAAACACATGTAAAGGGTCAGGGAAACGTCCATTTCCTGACAGGGAAACTTCAGTAGGTGATATTGAGTTTTTACTTATGTAAAACTTCATTGAGAACATTGTTATACCCAGCAGTAATAAAATGTTTACCATTTGTAGCAGCCGTGGCTCAGTGGGTTAGAGCGCTCCGCTCTGGCTGTAGGGTCGGAGGATCGAATCCACCCAAGGGTCATTGGTAGACATCAGGAAGGGCATCCGGTCATAAAATGCTACACGCTCCAATCCAAAAAAAGGCCGACGCATGCAAGCATGTTGCAGCCTTCAAAAAAAAAAAACGAAAAACGAATTTCCTTTCAGTAAAGCAAAATATGTGAGTAAAATAATGAACAAAAGTCTTGAGATGGAACAAATCAAAGTATAACAACAAAAGGTCTGTGACAGAAATGATAATTTTGGAGAAGACGTACTACTGTACAAAGAAATTCAAATTTCACTCTGCACTCAACACTGGGAAAATTGTAGTATTTCTTATTTGTGACGTTAGTAACAAAATTTTGATTGGTCATTCACTCTGTTTTAAATAAGTCATTGTTTTACTCATCATGATTTTGCTACGTACTACTTTTCATCCAGCCGTACTGCACTTTGGACTTTTGTACAGTACTTTACTTTGCAGAGTGGAGCACTAAGCAGTATCAATGGTAGCACTTAAGTAGTCCACTCAGTAAAGTTCTCCAGGCTGGGACTGAAGTAGAAAACAAATCTAAATAATTAGTACAGTAAAACCTCGATATAACGGACTTCAGTAGACCGGAATTCGCTTTTATCGGACTCGAGGAGCTACTAGACTAAACTCCTATATATCGGAAAAAGTCCGATATAGCCAGAAAGCAGTCCGGACTGTCTGACCACTTCAGCTATGTTCACCACAGTAAGACAAGTAAAAGACATGTTTTTCAGTGCACAGTACAGTATTATTATACCATTTGATTAATGTAGTGAAGGTATAACACAGTACAATACTGCAATGGTGGTGAAAACCACTGATGCAATCTGGACTAATGTCTGATATATCGGAAAAAGTCCGGATTAGCAGGGGTAAGTCCGGATGTCACTTTTATCGGAATTTCGCATATTTCGGACTGGCTTGGGCCCCAATTAGTCCGTTATAGTGAGGACTCACTGTAATTTCGAAGGTACGGACCGGCTGTACTGCCCAGTCTTGGCTTGCGTTTTGCAACACTGTTCAAGCCAATATTAGTCAGATTGTAGGTAGGAGGAGGAGGCTGTAGCACGGGCCGAACAGGGTAGTACTCCCGAGGGGAATACTGGTGGAATGGGAATACTGGTGATAGGGAGAGCTGGAGCTCCTGTTTCACAAGTTACCTAACTATCCCCCTTTGCTGACCTTTTCAGTGTGACAGTAACATGGAGAGAAGACCAGCATACTCCCCCAAACATTTCCTCTAACTATCTTATGCACTACACCACATGCGCTTTACATATTACACAACGTATCCCACTACGTTACAGGGGTTGACGCCAGCAAGGGCATGCGGCCAGGAAACTTTGCATCCGCTACCTAGTGGCGGACTTTGGGGGGAAGCTTAATTGGGGTTACGCCGGTATAGATTATGGGTCCGGGGCGAGATGGGGCTCGAACCTGTGCTAGAGGGTACAGGGCATTGCGGTTCCCAGGCTGCCGCTTCCGCTCAATAGAGAGGGGCACGAACCTGGGAGTAGCGCCCCGGGAGGCTGCCCTATCATTGGGTGTATAATGGCAGGGCAGTTGCAGTGCCAAGCCGCGCTTGGAGGGTGTCCCTGCAGCTGCCCTGGCTGGGTGCCCCGAGGCCACTACCACAGCCACTGGTAAGCTGGTGGGCTAGGGGTCCCAGATCCATTGCCTGGACCTGAGTCTGTGCAATGGGTCGGGCCTTTGGAATGTTTACCCCCCTTTATCTTACCGACAATGACTATGAACAAAAACAAGCACCAAAGCAAGCCTGAGGACAGCAAATCACCCAGGGGGTTTAGTGTGGGTTCGTTGAATGTGGGTAGTTTGAGAGGAAGAGCAGGGGAAGTTGTTGAGGCATTCAGTAGGAGGTGGGTGGATGTGGCATGTTTGCAGGAAGTCCGGGAAGGATCGCTACTATAAGTTGTTTTGGCAGGGGGGAACTGACGGATATGGGGGTGTGGGCGTGTTGGTTGCAGAGAAATGGGTGGAATATGTCATGAATGTTATGAGAGTAAGTGATAGGATATTAGTAGTGAAAATTTTGATCGGTAGAAAAATTGGTTTCAGTTATATCGGCATATGCTCCACAGGTGGGATTGGATGACGCAGAGAAGGATAGATTTTGGGATGATTTAATACGTGTAGTGAGTGGTATGGGTGATGATGAGGTAGTGGTTCTGGGAGGGGATTTAAATGGTCATGTGGGTGAAGCAGCTCAAGGTTATGAAGCAGTCCATGGAGGATGTGCGTATGGTGTGAGGAATGCGGAAGGGGAAAGAATACTCGAGTTTGGGGAGGCTATGGACATGATTGTGTGCAACACACATTTTAGGAAAAGAATCAGCCGGTTGATTACGTATGAGTCCGGGGAAATTAGTAGTCAGATAGATTACTTTCTGGTCAGGAGGGTTGATAGGAGATTAGTGAGGGATGTTAAAGTTATAGGAAGCGAGAAGTGTGTGCAGCAGCACAAACTGTTGATTTGCGACATGGTGCTTAAGGATCGAGTGATGAGGAGGACATATGTAACTAGGAGGAAAATATGGAAGCTGGGAAACCAATCAGTAAGGGATGCCTTTTATAGTGAGATGAGGAGAGTGGTGGCTGAACAGGAAGCCATAGACAGAGGCATTAATGAACAGTATAGAGCCCTTAAGAACAACCTCTTGAGAGTTACTGATACAATATGCGGCTGGACAAGAGGCCCAACAAGACATAAAGTAACTTGGTGGTGGGATGAGGGTGTAGAAGCTGCAGTTAAGGAGAAAAGAAGGCTTTTCCGGGAATGGAGGAATGGTGGTAACAGGGAGGAGTACTTGGCTGCCAAGCGCAGGGCTAGAAGAGAGGTATACAGGGCGAAGTCTGAGTCACAGAGACTTTTACTTGATAATCTAAATCATGGAGAAAGGAAAAATATGATTTTTAGGGTGGCAAATCAGGTGAAGAGGGATAATCGGGATATTGTAGGTGAGCAGTGTGTGAAGAATGATGATGGAAGGGTGGTGGTGAGCAGTGAGGATATTAAAGATGCATGGAGAGAGCATTATAGCTGATTGTTGAATGAGAAGTTTGATTGGGATAGAGAAGGTTTGGAGCCCGCTGATCCAGTGTTTGGCCCTTGGCCTTTGATTGACGCTGCTACTGTGAGTGAGGCAATAGGCAGGATGTGGGTGGGGAAGGCGGCAGGTGTGTCTGGGTTGACTGCCGAAATGTTGAAGGCCTCAGGAGATACTGGGGTGAGGTTAGTCACTGACCTGATAAATAGGATTATATATGAGTGTGTTGTCCCAGATGATTGGCTGAGGAGTGTAATTGTAAATCTGTACAAGGGAAAGGGTGATGCCCTGGAAAGTGGAAATTACAGAGGTATAAAGCTTTTAGATCAGATAATGAAAGTAATGGAGAGAGTTCTAGAAGGTATGATTAGAGAAAGAGTGAATATAGATGAGATGCAGTTTGGGTTTATGCCAGACAGGGGGACCACTGATGCCATATTCATTGTTCGACAGCTTCAGGAAAAATATATTGGAAAGAAAAGGGAATTGTATTTTGTTTTTGTTGATTTGGAAAACGCCTTTGACAGAGTCCCTAGAGAGGTGGTGAAGTGGGCAATGAGAAAGCTAGGGTTGGAAGAATGGCTGGTTAGGGTGGTGATGGCCATGTACATGGGTGCTCGCACCAAGGTAAGAGTGAATGGAGCTTTGAGTGATGAGTTTTCCGTGAATGTTGGTGTGCATCAGGGGTCAGTTTTGAGTCCCTTGTTGTTCATCATGGTGCTTGAAGCCCTCTCACGTGACTTCAGAGATGGACTCCCATGGGAGATGTTGTATGCTGATGATTTGGTGTTGATTGCGGAGAATGAAAAGGAGGCAGAGGAAAGATTTAACAAGTGGAGAGATGGTATGGGGCACAAGGGCTTGAGGGTGAATGCAGATAAAACAAAAGTGATGATATCTAGGGTTGGTGGTGGTACAATCAGAAAAGAGGGAGAGTGGCCATGTGCAGTTTGCCACAAGGGTGTGGGAAGCAATTCCATCTTTAGTGTTTGTGATAAGTGGGTGCACAAGAGATGTAATGGTATTAGAGGTAGACTGCGAGATGATGCTGATTTCATGTGTGCAGCGTGTCGGGGAGAGCAGGTGGAGATTGTTAGGCGTGAGAGGGTTGAACTTACAGGTGAGTCTCTTGAGTGTGTGGAGGAGTTTCGTTATTTGGGAGACATGTTATGTGCCGGAGGTGGGGCTGGAGTTAGCTTGGTTGCTAGGGTGAGAAGTGGTTGGAAGAAGTTCAGGGCAGGGAGCTGTTGCCTCTCCTGACATTGAGAGGACTCTCCTTACGTGCTAAGGGGTCGCTGTATGCAGCATGTGTTAGGAGTGTGATGCTGTTTGGTAGTGAGACCTGGGCAGTAAAGGAAGAGGATATTCGCAGGTTTAAACGTACAGAAATAACAATGATTAGGTGGATGTGCAGTGCGTCCCTGCGTGCAAGGCCTGGGGGGCCTGGGTTTACGATGGAAGAGTTGAGAGGTAGGATGGGACTGGAATGTACTGGTGTTGTGATGAGATGTAGGCTGAGGTGGTTTGGACATGTGGAGAGGATGGGGGATGATAATTGGGTACAGAGGGTGAGAGGTGTTAATATTGGGGGAGGGGTTGGGAGGGGTAGACCGAAAAAGACATGGGACGAGGTCATTAAGTGTGACTTAAGGGTTAAGGGACTGAACAGGGAGGCTGCCAGGGATCGAGCAGCGTGGAGAGCCGCCATTAGGTGACCAAGGCTGACGCATGCAAGCATGTTGGAGCCTTCAAAAACGAAACGAAAACGAAACGAATTGTGCACTCGTGCAAATTAAAAATAACAGAAAATAATAATAATAATAAAAAAAAGTAAGTAAGTAAGTATGCTAATTTATTTAAATACCTCAATATTTTAGAGCAATTCCCACAAATATATGCAAATGGTTTGCACTTGTACTCTGCGATATTGCGCAAGCTAAATATTAGTCAGACAGCGCACCTGTGTTTGCACATGGCAGTGAACTGTGGATTGCGCATTGTGCTTGCGCAAGGTCCTTTTTCATTTGCGATGCCCACCACTGCATGCCACAAATTTCACCCTGTTTAGAAGAGTTATTGTGGTGAAAGCTGTAGCAGTATCAGTACTCTACACAACAGCTGAACTCTACTCACCAACTGAGTATGGTTAAAGATGGCACAGATATGACTCAGAATGCCTCATCTCTAAAAACCTGATTTTATATGAGGGGAAAAAAAAAAAACAAGAGATGAACAGAGTTGTGTGCCACTGATGTCAAAAAGGTAACTGTGCAGAAGACTAAGCCAAATGGCAAAAATGATATTTGAAATCACGGTTTCTTTTGTTCTAATAGGAAACAATCAAAAGATCAAAGGCCAGGCATGCCACAGCTTCAGTATGATGCATGTTGTACTGGCCCACTCCACCTAACCTACCTATGGCTTACCTTACAACCAGAACAGCATAGTGTGGGCAATACCCAGAGAGACCAAACACAGTAGTCTTGAGGTATTTTTGGTCTCCTGCCAAGTCTATAAAGTTGATGATCTTGGTACTCTGGCTGCACATGTCCTCATCATCGTAGTCTCGGCTCCGGCTGCAAGTCTGGTCAATAACATTGCCCTGGGTGCAAAAATAAGGACAAAATTAAGATTTTGTTTTTCCTATTCCTAAGTGTTGCAATGCTGTGACTAAAAAAAAGCATTAACCTCTGCAGTCAGTACCCTTTACTATATTTTAGCTCCAAATGGACAATAACAAAATTAACTTGGGAGAGAGTCCTCTACTAATGAAGGGGTTAAGAAAGTCCTCTTTTAGTGAAATGGTTAAAAACATTCTCCAATAATCCTCTTAGTATGATGACAATTTTCACCCTAACTAATGTCAGACCATATTAACTCCTTCCATCCAGTAAGTCTTCATTTAAGTCAGCCCACCATCAGATGATTATATGAAACTCATTAAGACTCTCTAGTGCTGAAAAGGTTAACAAAGGCTATCAAACCTTTCCAACTGGCAAATTCTCTTCTAAGCTGAATAAAATGGATATAAATGGCAAAAATAAAATGGAATAACACATAATCAGATTGAAGAGGTTACTTCAACTTATGAGAGGTCTCTCATAGTGAATAATTTTGTAAGTCCATCCTTCTATCTACCTACCTACTGCCAGATGCCTTAATCCCGTAAGGGGTGGCCACAAACAAACTGCCTCCATGCCGCCCTGTCCCCCGCCATTTCACCGCCCTGCTTCCAGCTCACACCACCCTCTCTCATATACCTCTCCACTCCATCCCTTCATCCCATCCTTGGCCTCCCCTTCCCACACCCCCCTCCACCTCACCCACATACACTCTCCTCGTCAGTCTCTCGCTCTCCATCCTCTCCCTATGGCCAAACCACCTCAATGAATTTCTCCCAATGCTTTCTATCACATCCACATCCAGAACACAACGCTCACTCACTTCCTCGTTTGTCAGTCTGCCTCTCCTTGTGACTCCATATGTTCATCTCAAACAACTCATTTCCACTGCTCTCACTCGACTTATGTCTCTCCAACAAGGCCCAAGCATCTCTTCCATACATTAGAGTTGGTATCACAATAATGTCATGCAGTGACTTTTTTACTTCCATGCTCACTTCCCTGTTCCTTTCACTGCTTTCAAAGAACCAGCAACCTTTCTTCCTTGTTGTACCCTTTCAAGCATTTCACCCTCTAAATATCCATCCTCACTTATCACACAACCCAAGTACTTAAATGCACTCACATTTTCCATTTCCTCCTCATTCAACCTTACTTTACATTCAGTGACTTCATTTCTCTCGAAGACCAAAACTTTATTCTTCTCTACATTCACCTTTAGATTCTGTTTCTTACACACTCTCCCAAACTAATTCACCAAGTCATGCAGCTCCCCTTCGTCTTCACGTAACAACACAGTATAATCCGCAAACAATAGTACAGGGAGTTTCCAAACACTGCCCACTCTCATTAGGGCCACTCCAACATCCACTGCCCTACCTTGTATCTCTTTTTATTACCCCATCTACATACAGACTGAACAACCATGGAGACATGACACATCACTGTTTCAATCCAACCTTCAAATAGATAAATTCACTCAGTTCACTGTCCACATACACTGCAGCCTTAGCACCCTCATACATACTCTTCACGGCATTCAGTAACTTCCCATTTACTTCATATATTCTTAATACTTTCCACATTCCATGTCTATCCACCCTGTCATATGCTTTCTCCAAATCCATGAAGGCTGCGTACAACTTCTTTCCCTTCTCTAGAATTTTTTCCACTAAAGACCTAAGAATGAATATCAGATCTACACAATCTCTTCCCTTCCTAAACCCTCCCTGTTTTTCTCCAACTACTTCCTCTGTTATTTCTCTAATTCTTTCAATTAGTATCCTACCATATACTTTTCCTATTACAAGCAGATAAATACCCCTATGATTACCACACATTTCTTTTTCCTCTTTTCCTTTGTCGATCCATCCATCATCTAATCCTGTGATGCCCCATGAGAAGCACAGAAGCCCAGAGCTAGGCAAGTTGGTCCTGACATTTAAGATGAGAGTGACCAGCCACAAACATCCCTTAGTGGCAGTACATAAGCAATAAACCTCAACCACCCCTTGGAAAGAAACCTGCACCGGCTCAATCCGATTGCAGTGCCATAAATTGGTTATATGGTTACCATCCAGCGTAGTAAATGGTTTCCTGGTGTACAGGAAATCATTTGGCTTGTCAAGCAGTGCTGAGTCAGTCACATACAGACAGAAAGAAAGAGGAAAGAATGAAGCAAAGAAAGACAGAAGAGGAAGCACAAAGTCATCCATAAGCAGAAGGAAGAGGAAAGAGTGAAAGAAATAAAGACAGAAGAGGAAGGAAGGAAGGGAGGAGCGAGAAGTCACCCAAGAGCAGCACTACATCGAGTGAGTGGATGGTGAGTGCCTCCACCTACCACAAGACGGGGGAATAATTATACCTGACTTCCAATCCCCCAGGATTCTAACTTCCTCCCAGGCCAATCTGCACATCTTCCATATCCATACTACTACTACTATCTCTCCTCTCATGTTACAGCATTTCCCCACACACTCCATCAATTCCTGGGGATTGTCCCATTTGACTTTCTTCATTGCTTCCATTACTTCCATCCTACTGATTTCGTCCTCTCTTCTCACACCCCTACTTCTCCCAGCCATTCCCCAGCCCACTTATACTTGCATTACTTTCATTCTCTATGTTCAACGATTCCTTAAAAGTGTTCTCTCCATCTGCTCACTTTTTCTCCCTTCTCCACTCACAATCTACCATTTTTATCTTTCACTCCCTGACTAACTTCTTCATCACCGTGTCTAACTCTCTTTACCTCTTTCCAGAACATTTTCTTACATTCCCTCCACTTTATGCTCAAATTCCTTCAAAGTTTCTCATCCACTTTCTTCTTACTCTCTCTTATTAATCTTTTCACCTCTCTCCTCCTCTCTACATTTAACTCTATCTTCCATCTCTCAACTTCCTCCACACCCCTGTTTCCCATCTTCTTTTGAACCACAGCCTGTTTCACCTCTTCATTCCACCATGCTGTTCCTTGCACCTCCATTTGCCTTCTTTTCTCCCCACACACCACCTCACATGCTACACAGATTTCTTCTGTGAATATCTTGCACACACCTTCCTTACAATAACAATTTTCCTATTCTCACTACTGGCAGATGATATCAATGAAGCTTAGGATAAACTTCTCATGTGGTTCTCCTCACAGCACTGGCATGATCATACAGAACACATTTTGCCAACAAAAATGAAAATGAGAATACTGTTGTATACTGTGATATGAATGGCAATATATTATTACCCGTACTCTGTGCAGAAAATATGACTATAATGCAGTGCAGCTATACAGTAGTCTCAAATTAATATTCAGTTACTCAATTACTGTTATTCAGTCTCAGAAAGCAACTGTAAAAATAAGCTATCAAGAGAAGCACACTGTACTGGTATGGTTATACTGTATAAGGTGCATGGAATAACACACAGTGGAACCAGGATGGCATTTTACCTTTCTCAGTACACTAATGTCCTTTTTATCTTATTCTTGCTACTACTGTACATAGCAGAAGATTTCTTGAGTGAAGAAGTCAGAACAGTAAAAATGATATCTGTAAAATTGTTTTTTATGACACCCACAAATTTCACTCAGCTGGAGGGGAATCCTCTTACAGTTGTGTTAAATGAACAAAAAATACCCAGAACTAAAAATTACGGTACTCTCACAATCAAATAAGTACCTGTGAATCAAATCCCATGAGTTGTAGTGAAATAGATGATGTTTTGCCAGAGCATACTTCATGCCTGTGGCGGAAAACATTGAGTCGCGCACATCCCCGGCCATTGTCCAGTTCCCCCCGGGTCAACACTCCCAGTAGTGTGGACTTGCCAACATCGGAGTTGCCCAGCACTGCCATACGCAGCTCTATGCTATACTGATCATCTGGAACCTTTGAGGGAGGAAAGAAAGGGAATATAACTCATTTGGCTGCTACTGTTTCTCTCAGGTGTAGGAAACTATCTACTGTTAACCTAAATGGAACACATACGCCAGCAAACAGATAGGGTGTCCTTTAAAGTCTCAAAATGTGATATACAGTATACTGAGGCACCATACTCTTGGAAGAGGAAACAGTATGTGGTGCAGATGAGAACAGTTGAACAGTCTGAGTATACTAAAGAAGGAGAGGGAAGAGGAGGGGAGATGACAGATTGTGGGAGATATGGAAGGAAAGTGTACAATAATGTGAAAAATGGTTATGTCATGCCCATCATTTGCCAGTGGGTTTCCATCAGGGAGAGCATCAGTACTGATGATGATGATGAGTGCAAGGATTTTTATACACCACAACACCTAGTGTTAGCCTGAACAGATTACAGTATTTAAGAACATCCAGAAAATATATAATAATCAATAATAATCCATCCATCCACCATCCAATCCTATGTTCCCCCATGAGGAGCGTAAGAGCCCGGGGCTAGGCAAGTTGGTCCTGACATTTAATATGAGAGTGACCAGCCTGACTCATCCCCAAGCGGCATTATGTATGCAATAAACCCCAACCACCCCTTGGATACAAACCTGCACAGGCTCAATCCAATCGGAACACTGTAATTACTCACTAAACTACCAGGTGCCATAATTTGGTTATATGGTTACAACCCAGTGTAGCAAATGATTTCCTGGTGTACAGGAAACCATTTGGCTTGTCACTCAGTGTACAGTCACCCATAAGCAGAAGGAAGAGGAAAGGATGAAGGAAAAAAAGACAGAAGAGGGAGTGTAAAGTTACCCATAGCCAGAAGGAAGAGGAAAGAATGAAGGAAAGAAAGACAGAAAAGGAAGGAAGACTGGAAAGGGCAGACACTCACAGCAGCATTATATTGAGCGAGTGGATGGTGAGTGCTCCTGCCTACCACATTTAATAATAATGATAATAATAATAATAAAAATCTAAATAGTTTTACCTTAGGTATCTTGAATTCAAGATTTTTTTTTTATAAATCAGATAAAGAAAATCCATTTTGAAGTTTCTGCTGTTAATCTTAGATACCTAAATATGTCTGTAACAGTCAAAGGGCTAAGGAATGATGATACACTGGGTGAAAATGCTGTATTCTGTTTTGAGGGACCATAGTCGCGGTGCACGAGTCTGAAGGTGTCATTATCGTAACCTGGCAACCTACCAGTCAACAGTGCGTCTGATTTCGTATCATATTATACACGAATCATATTATTATACACAAATTCTTATACATGAATCGCATGCTTATCATATTATACACGAAATCAGATGCACTGTTGACAGGTAGGTTGCCAGGGCACAATAATGCCACCTTCAGACTCATGCGCCGTGATTATAGTGTTTAGATGATGATGGTGATGGAGACAGCTAGCATTTAACCCTTTCATTATGATTGTTTCTTTAATCAATGCAACCAAACATGCAATTTTATGCAATTTAGTTCAGATTTCCAGTAATTAATGGGTCAATGAAGGCTTTAGATGACCCCTCAAGCTTGAAAAGTCTACCCTATGCTCAGTATGAAAGTCAGGAGACAACAAAAATTTATCCATTTACCTACTGCAACACACCTTAATCCCACAAGGGGTAGCCACAAACAAATCACCTCCATGTCACACTGTCCCTGGCCATTTCACTGTCCTCCTCCCAGCTCACACCCCCCTCTTTCATCCTTGGCCTCCCCCTCCCTCTCCCCCCCTTCACCTCACTCACATACACTCTCCTTGGTAGTCTCTCACTCTCCATTCTCTCCACATGGCAAAACCACCTCAATGAATTTTTCCTAATGCTTTGTGTCACATCCACATCCACACCACAACACTACTTCGCTTCCTCATTTGTCTGTCTGTCTCTCAATATAACATCACATGCTCCTCCCAAATAACTCATTTCCACTGCTCTCACTCTTGACTTGTGTCCTTCCAACAAGGTCCAAGCTTCATTTCCATTCATTAGAATTGGTATTACAATACTATCATGAAGCAACTTCTCTTTCGTGCTCACTTCCCTACTTTTTATCACTGCTTTCAAAGAACCAGCAACCTCTCTCCCTTGCTGCACCCTTCCAAGCACTATATCCTCCAAACTTCCATCCTTACTCATCACACTACCCACCCTCATGCATACTCTTTACCGTATTTAGCAAAATCTCATTTACTCCACATGTTCTTAGTATTGTCCACATTCCTTGTCTATCCACTCTGTCATGTGCTTTCTCCAATCCAAGGCCACATACAACTTCTTTCTCTTCTCTAGAAACTTTGCTACTAAAGGCCTAAGAATGAATATATGATGTACACAACTTCTTCCCTTCCTAAAACCTCCCTGTTCTTCTCTGACTAATTCCTCTGTTATTATTCCAACTCTGTCGGCAAGTATCCTACCATATACTATACCTAATATACGCAGAAGACAAATGCCCCTATGATTAACACACACTTCTTTTTCCCCTTGACCTTTGTACAGGGGAATAATTATACCTCACTTCCAATCCTCCGGGATTCTACCTTCCTCCCAGGCCGATCTGGACACCTTCCATATCCATTTCACAACTACAGTATCTCTCCCCCATGCTTCAGCATTTCACCACACACTCCATCAATTCCATTGGCTTTCCCCATTTTGACTCTCTTCATTGCTTCCACTACTTCCATCCTACTGATCTCTTCCTCCCTTCTCACCTCCCTCCTCCTCCCAGCCGTACCCTAGCCACTTATACTCACATTACCTTAATTTCCTTTGTTTAACAGTTCCTTAAAGTGTTCTCTCCATATGCTCACTTCTTCTCCCTTCTCCACTATCAATCCACCATTTTTATCTTTCAATCCCCTACTAACTCCTATATACCCCTGTCTAACTCTCTTTACTTCCTTCCAGATTCTAATCTTTTCACCCCTCTCTTCCTCTCTACATACTGTATAACTCTCTCTTCTGCTTCTCAACTTCCTCCATGCCTCTGCTTCCCATCCACTCACTATATGCCTTCTTCTTTTGCACTATAGCTTGTCTCACCTCTTCATTCCATTATGCTGTTCCATGCACCCCCTTCCATCTTCTCTTCACCCCACACACCACCTCACATGCTACATTGATTTCTTGTGAATATCTTGCACACACCTTCCACCTCTCCAATCTGCTCCAAATCATATTTATCCAATTGCTTCTCCACTTCTCTCTTATATTCTGCCTTTTTTCCATCCTCTTGGAACCTTTCTATCCTCCTTGTATGGACAACTTCCTCCTGTATTTCCCTCCTATTCCTCCACTGCACTTGAACCTTAACTTTCACCACAACCAAGTGGTGGTCGGACAGTCTACTCTCCCAACCTCTGTATGCTCTTGCTGCCATTACATACCTTCTCATTCTGTCATCCACACATACATAACCAATCATTGCCTTCTGTTCTTTCAGTTTGGCATCCACCATTCTCGTCACTCGCCACGTATACCTGTGAATCATTTTGTGCCTAAAGAGGGTATTGGCTATCACCAACCCTCTCCCTGCACAAATGCCCACTAGAGCACTGCCATTCTCATCCACTTCTCCTGGCACACCCCCACTTACGAACTACTCCATCCACCATCACATTCCTTACTTTTCCATTCATATCTCCAATCAAAAACACTCTCATTCCTTTCAAATTTTTCCATGCACACTTCCAAATTTGCCCCCCCCCCAAAAAAAAAAATAAATAAAAATAAAAAATGTCTTGAAACTGAAGGGGTAACTGTGAATGTGATAATCATCACCCATTTTCTCACTACTTCAAGGGGATGAAAAATATGAAAACAAACAATGTGAAAACCACAAAAGAATGTAAAAAAATTGAGTACAAGTGCAGCAGACCCACTAGAGGGTAGAAAACACAGAGACCTTGAAGATAATAGGCTAGTGTGTCACAGGTGCTGGGATAATTGCATCTTTGTCCCATACACTTATTCTGTCATAGTACAAACCACTAAAAAAATATAATAATAATACAGTAATTGCTTACCCAACACAAAAAAGAAAAGAAAAAAAAATCATCATCATCATAAAATTTCTCATCATTAGTCCCATTAGGTTAGGTGATACAATATAGTTCTTTAACTTCTCTATGGGTAATTTAAATGCAACTCAGGCAACACTCACCCCTCTCTCCTGCTCCATTACAGGTGAGGTAATGACATCTGTACACTAGTATAACAAGGTGGGGGTTTTGCAGCCATCCTCCCCACAATTTCAATTACTTTGTATATCTAATGCCATATTTCCCTCCTACACATTACAAAAAACACACACCCAGGACCAAAAAGTGTTCATGCTATGCAGCTAATTTCTCACACTAATGTTTTTTTTTCTATTAATTCATGTTATCTAATGAGATTCTGTTTGGTTTAGGAAACCCCATAAATGGGGAAGGAAATATCCATTAACCCTTTTAATACCAAATATCTCTCCAAAATCTGAATAAACTCATCTGGTGATCATATATATACATATATCTATCTCTATCTATCTATTGCCAGATGCCATAATCCCATAAGGGGTGGCCATTTGACTTTGAGTTATTTGTTTTATGGGGAGGGGCACTGACCCTCCCCCAACCCACTTGTTGACATGTAAGGAGCACGCATGGTTTGGATATATGGTTACCACCTAGTGATGTAAATGGTTTCTTGGCTTACAGGAAACCATTTGGCTTGTCACTCAATGTAAAGCCACCTGTAAAGGAAAAAAAAGCAATAAGAAGTGACAGGAAAGATGGAAGAAATAAGAGGAGAGGAGCGCAGGCACAAAAAGAATGATAGAGGCTAAGGATGAAATAGGAAGCACTACATCAAGTGAGTGGATGATGGTTGCCACCACCTACGTTTCGTTTCGTTTCGTTTTTGAAGGCTCCAACATGCTTGCATGCGTCAGCCTTGGTCACCTAATGGCAGCTCTCCATGCTGCTCAATCTTTGGCAGCCTCCCTATTAAGTCCCTTAACCCTTAAGTCACACTTAATGACCTTGTCCCATGTCTTTCTCGGTCTACCCCTCCCAACCCCTACCCCAATATTAACACCTCTCACCCTCTGTACCCAATTATCATCCCCAATCCTCTCCACATGTCCAAACCACCTCAGCCTACCTCTCCTCATCACAACACCAATACACTCCAGTCCCATCCTATCTCTCAACTCTTCCATCGTAAACCCAGCCCCCCCAGGCCTTGCATGCAGGGACGCACTGCACATCCACCTAATCATTGTCATTTCTATACGTTTAAACCTGCGAATATCCTCTTCCTTTACTGCCCAGGTCTCACTACCATACAGTATCACACTCCTAACACATGCTGCATACAAAGACACCTTAGCATGTAAGGAGAGTCCCCTCAATGTCAGGAGAGGCAACAACTCCCTGAACTTCCTCCAAACACTTCTCACCCTAGCAACCAAGCTAACTCCAGCCCCACCTCCGGCACATAACATGTCTCCCAAATAACAAAACTCCTCCACACACTCAAGAGACTTACCAGCAAGTTCAACCCTCTCACGCCTAACAATCTCCACCTGCTCTCCTCGACACCCCGCACACATGAAATCAGCATTATCTCGCAGTCTACCTCTAATAACACTACATCTCTTGTGCATCCATTTATCACAAACACTACACAAGATGGAATTACTTCCCACACCCTTGTGGCAAACTGCACATGGCCACTCTCCCTCTCCTCTGATTGTACTGCCACCAACCCTAGATATCATCACTTTTGTTTTATTTGCATTTACCCTCAAGCCTTTGCGCCCCATACCATCTCTCCACTTCTTAAATCTTTCCTCCGCCTCCCCTTCATTCTCTGCAATCAACACCAAATCATCAGCATACAACATCTCCCATGGGAGTCCATATCTGAAGTCAAGTGAGAGGGCTTCAAGCACAATGATAAACAACAAGGGACTCAAAACTGACCCCTGATGCACACCAACATTCAAGGAAAACTCATCACTCAAATCTCCATTCACTCTTACCTGGGTGCGAGCACCCAAGTACATGGCCATAATCACCCTAACCAGCCACTCTTCCAACCCTAGCTTTCTCATTGCCCACTTCACCACCTCTCTAGGGACTCTGTCAAAGGCCTTTTCCAAATCAACAAAATACAATTCCATTTTCTTTCCAGAATATTTTTCCTGAACCTGTCGAACAATGAATATGGCATCAGTGGTCCCCCTGCCTGGCATAAACCCAAACTGCATCTCATCGATATGCACTCTTTCTCTAATCATACCTTCTAGAACTCTCTCCATTACTTTCATTATCTGATCTAAGGGCTTTATACCTCGGTAATTTCCACTTTCCAGGGCATCACCCTTCCCTTTGTACACATTTACAATTACACTCTTCAGCCAATCATCTGGGACAACACACTCATATATAATCATGTTTATCAGGTCTGACTAACCTCACCCCAGTATCTCCTGAGGCCTTCAAAATTTCGGCAGTCAACCCAGACACACCTGCCGCCTTCCCCACCCACATCCTGCCTATTGCCTCACTCACAGTAGCAGCATCAATCAAAGGCCAAGGGCCAAACACTGGATCTGCTGGCTCCAAACTTTCCCTATCCCAATCAAACTCCTCATTCAACAACCGGCTATAATGCTCTCTCCATGCATCTTTAATATCCCCACTGTTCACCACTACCCTTCCTTCATCATTCTTCACACACTGCTCACCTAAAATGTCCCGATTATCCCTCTTCACCTGATTTGCCACCCTAAAAATCATTTTTTCCTTTCTCCATGATTTAGATTATCAAGTAAAAGTCTCTGTGACTCAGACTTCGCCCTGTATACCTCTCTTCTAGCCCTACACTTGGCAGCCAAATACTCCTCCCTGTTACCACCCTTCTTCCATTCCCGGAAAAGCCTTCTTTTCTCCTTAACTGCGGCTTCTACACCCTCATCCCACCTCCAAGTTACTTTATGTCTTGGTGGGCCTCTTGTCCAACCGCATACTGCATCGG
>JAGKTI010002449.1:0-34056 GCA_018397915.1 Birgus latro
TCTCTCTCTCTCTCTCTCTCTCTCTCTCTCTCTCTCTCTCTCTCTCTCTCTCTCTCTCTCACTCACTCACTCCCAAACTACGTCCCTTAAAGGGGATAACAAATTCAGATCGAGGTAGGATTCAAAGAGGTAAGGATGATACCTGATGATATTTAATGAATCCGCTATTTTATTACTTCCGGCAACACCGAATTTCCATCACCGTATTTTCTGCATTTGATTTCCACGTCTATGTTTGTCATAAGTAACTACTTTTCAGCAGTTCACTTACGATTTTAACCACTTCAGTGCAATGACGTCTTTTGTGCTTTATATTTTCCTACTACCCGACTATCATATTTATTTTAGGACAGCTCCCTAGAAGAAAAGTTAATAAAGATTATATTTAATTCTTCCAGTTCCAAAAGGTCTTTTTATGGTGGATACATTCGCCCAGGGACAGCAAAAATAAAATATAAATAGACCATCTGAGTGAAGGGGTACAGCAAGCCAGTGGGAATTTCCTCCTCATCTATCCCTTCGATCCTCCCCAGTGCCTCTTTTCCCTTTCTCTCCGTCCCTGATGAAAATTATAACATTGTGTGATGTCCGTTCTGCAGTGACCGTTGTGTAGTGTCCGAAGAGTAGTGTCCGTCGTGTGATGTCCGTGGGTATGATGTAAGCCGGAGGTGAGCACGGCAGAGCAGAGGAGGGGAGGGTAATGGTGTGAGTGTGGCAGGTCAGCGTCCCTCCTGCCCACCCGGTCATTCCTTTAATGCTGTTGCTAGGATGCTGCCCTCCTTCCCTCCCTCCCTCCCTCCCAGCAACGTGTGTCCGTCCTCACTCTCACACAATTCATTCCTCTTTTTTTAATCTTTAGTTTCATTATCAAGCGACTCTTCACCTAAATAAAAGATGAACGAATCTATTGAAGGCCGTCACTTCGACTGAGACGTTCTACCTACTAGAATACCTGGCACTTATTAATAATCTAATCTTTTTATACATATTACGTTAGTAGTCGCTGTACGCTTTTACTTGCTGGCACAGCATAGCACAAGATGGTAGGCCTAATGCTGGGGGGGGAGCTCAAGATGTATTGATTGTCGGTGCTGGGGTCAGGTTGCACACAGGCTGCTGGGGCTGGGGGTCTGACTGGCTGCTACAGGTGTTTGTGGTGTCTTGGTGGCCACTCGTATCAGGTGAGGGCCCCATGACACCCCACACTCACCTTCACCTCCAGCCTAACTCACCATCACCTCCATGATACTCCAACCTTATCTTCACCCTGACTTTCACCCTCGATCTTGCCCTTACTCTCCCCTTTGAACCGTACGCAGAAATGGAGTGATGGGTGACGTTTGCAGCACATTAAATATATATGTATAACAGGTTCGCAGTTTAAACCTTAATTCGCGCAGTTGAGTATCAGCCCATAATGTTTGGTAGTCATTTATGGAACGCCTGCAGTTATCATGCGTGGCCATCTTGCATCCCACGGTACAAAGTGCAGTCAGAAACGAAACAGTCACCAAACACGCTCCATTTTCGTCACATGCCACAGAAATTATCGTACAAAATCGGGAGCCTCCATTCCACTGTGCGATATAAAGCTTAAGCGTACAACCCACAGCATCACTTGTTTGGGGGAGAGGTTGGGATGGATGGGGAGAAGGGAAGCGAAGTGCACCAGTTATATTCACTTTGCTTGTTCTTCCACAGTGTCGTGAGTACTTCAGATGGGAAACTATTTTTGAATTTTGCCCTCTTATTTAAAACTGGTGGAAATAATAAAATGTCCATATTAAGGTATGTCCCCTGATGTTAATTAACCTATGTAAACGTTGCACTAAAATTAATCCATGGAGTCTGGGATTGCCTTTTTTTTCGTTTCTATATGCGATTTCTTGACAGTGTTTCCAACTCGGGACGCACTTTTAAATTGTAATACGACACACCTTCTCATAAATTAAAAAAAAAAAAATCTGGTAACAGCAAGAATATACCCAAAAGAATGTAAGATTTTAATGAACATGTAGGCCAAATGAAGAGTCTCGTTTATATTCAGATGCACAACCAGTTTTTCTCACATCAGAACTTAGAGGACGGCAACATCGGTGAATACGTGCGAGGAATGCTCAATGCGCCGCTCAAATACAAGTCTGTGTAAATTTATGCCCCGCGACTTAACTTCCAGCAACACTCCCACCCCCAAGTAGCCGAGAGAGGCTTACGTCAATCCCATGAAACAGCCAATCACCGCACCATTCATTACGGTCTTCACACCACACCACACTACACCACATCACACACGCCACACTGCACCATACTACGCCACACCACACTACATCACCACACCACACCACACTACACTGCACCATACCACGGCCGCCACAGGGCTGCCTCGGATATGGGAGTGGCTTTTGTGGACATGCGAGTCGACGAAGCATTTCCCCGTGGCAAGATGGATTAAGGCCCCTCATATTTTTCTCCTCCACTGATTAGACCCTTCACTCCGGGGGGCGTCACTCTGAAGCTGAATTAACCCTTACAGAGCTTAACCCTTAGACTCTTTGGCTGAAGAAAATCGTCCTGCGGTGGCAAGAACAACACAGCCAAGGTTCTCTCGTCGCTTTGTAATCTTTTAGTTCGAAATTTTTTCCAGATCTGAAGATAATCGTCATGTGGCGGCAATGATGAAGCCTAAAACAGGGCATCGGAGTGAAATAATTAAAAGAAATCTCTCATGATGAAGTGTTTATAAGTGCCCATTAACCCTATCATACCGGCAACAGGTTTTTTTCTCATTTTTTCTGCCATCAAACGATTTTATTCAGCAGAGAGCAAACTTCTCCTCGTGAAGTGATTAGAAACTATCTGGATGAATCCTTTGAGCACGGTGCCCACACTAGATTTTATTTTTACTGCCGTCAAAAGATATTACTCAGCTAAGCCACTCGAGAACGATGAGGCTTCTATGCTTAATATTGTATTTCCATATGATTTTATTCAGTTAGGAGAGACTTTTCAAGCTTGAGAGGTTAGACTCAACCTTCCTTAACTCCTTTCATTTACAGTTTTCAAGGTACTGACGCCTCAATAAGAATAATCAAGGAATGGATTTGCCGATGACTTCTTATACGTGAGGTTTAAGGGTATTTTCATTCCGGTCGTTAAAAAAAGTTTGGATGTCTCTCCTTTACCTCAGGAACAATGGAAAAACTAGCAAGAAAATCTGAATCTGTGTGAGGAATATTTTCAGCAGGATAAGAGAAGGAGGAAGAGGATGTGGATGAGAAGGAAGAGGAGAGATTAGAGAGAAGATATGAAATAGAATAAAAGGAACAGGAGAAGGAGGCGGGTATGGGAAGGTCACGCTGGTCCGGGATCACCCATCTTCATTCTTCCTAATCTATTGACTTTTTATTTTTTTTGTTTACGTCTACAAGGGCACCTCTGACCCAGCATCCGCCATGACGTCACGCTGCCTCCCTCAGCCTACGCGTTGGGGCCGTACTCTCGTCAGCTTAGCAGGCTCTGTAACACCTCTTCCTTAGCGATTTATTTTGCATATTACAGCTAATTTTTCCCTTATATGTTACTTAGATCTTGTTTATATCGACAAAAGATTGTATAAATATTGTACAAGAATAACGTACTGGTGAGGAGATGATGGGGAGCCTCCATAAAAGATGAGAAGACAGGCTTTTGGCCAACTGCGCTCCCCGGGAGGCCGTCAGGAGTGGCTAATTATGACCACTGGTGTGAATAATCGCTTGAAATTTACGGCGCTTTTATATTAGTGGCAAAAAATAGCCGTATAAAACAGAAGTTGGCGGCGAGGCGAGCGTGGAGGCTACGGTCGATAAAGATAAGGATGGATGTTTGGTGGACGGCGGAGGGGAGGAATACGCAGCCGAAAGGAACCGGTTGTAGGAGCGTTGTGCCGAGAGATGCGGCCTTGGCGGGGTACTGTCGGACTAACGTAAGGGCACACCACCACTTAGGGCCGTATTATAAGTGGCTTTGGAGTCTTCGTAACACCTTTTCTTTAGCGACTTATTCTGCACTTACATCTCAGTATCCTGTCCGTTAGTGATGCAAACTATGACGAAATAAAAACAATATGAATAGCTTATAAGTTACATGTTAAGGTGTAATAAACAAAACAAATCGCTAAGGAGGTGGTTCTACGCTGCTTCCCACTCCACCTGGAACATTAGCCTCACACATACTGGTACACGACACACCGTTTAATAACTGAACAATAGCATTAAGAGGCTGACTGTTTGTGGCAAGGAAATGGTGACTTAAACACTCAGACTTACTTAATAATTCAGTACTGTGAATTGTAATGTTATTATAGATAGATAGATACATACATTCACTCGAAATTTTCAGAGTGATTAGCTTTTAGGATGAGAAAATGAGATGATTAAGATGCAAGGCTGGACATTGGTGAAGTTGAATGGAGGGTCCCTCTTTCCTCTCATAGCCGCCTCCCCCCACCCCACTCCTACTACTTTCTTCATCTCTGGGGTTTGAGTTACTGGTGTGTGGGTGGATGGCGGAGATTTTCGTAATTTTGAAGCTGCTTTTCCGTTGCTCACTGGCAGAATAAGACAATGCCTGACATCATATCCATAACAGTTCTTCGTGAGTAGCACATCTCTCGCGACTACTCAGCATTCAGAATGCTGAGATGACAGGTTTAGACTAACCTAACGTGGACAGCGGTGGGTGGGGGGGCGAGGGGTCGGGGGTCGGGTACATTCATGTGGTGATTGATATCTTTGTTGGTTTAATTTTGCATATTGCATCTAAATATCCCATAGTAACTTATTGGTGCAAAATGTTGATATTAAATAGAGGTAAACAAAGTAACATAAATCACATTAAAACGTTGAAGGCTTGTAATCCAAAAAGAGTACGGCTCATTCAGAATCCGGCACACTGGCGGCGGTTTACAAATGATGACATTAATTCCTTCAGTTAGATAACGTATTTTTTATTTTTTATTTACACTTGCCTGACGGTTCTACTCAGGTTCGAGGAGACGGTTTGAAGGAATGAGATAATTCCTTGAGGTCGAAAAACTTAGAATCAGGTGAATAACACCGTCTAGGGAAAAAAGAGAGAGCAAAAGTGAAATAAATATACGTTATCGTTCTGAAAAATACAAAGATCCCGGTGCCAAGGGAGGAGTGCTGTTCCCACGACCTCCAGATCCGGCTGAAGTTTCGTGTGTCTCGCCAGGCCTACACACGCCCAGGCATTCCCATAAGGTTCATTTCTCCGTGGCTCAATGAGAGATTATCGCCCCTATAGACAAGGGATGGATGGTACTGTGTTGACCCCCCCAGCAAATGTACCCGAGAGATGGGGTATGTCCGGATGTAGGTGCGGAGAGCAGCATTGTTAGCGATGGCGCATTTCAATGATCTCTGCACTGCGGCGGACACCATATTGCATTTGTTCATTATTTTTTCCACACATTTTTCCAGTTTAGTGCTATTCCTTCACCCCTTCACCAATTCACTTCAAACTTGGTACAGTTGTTCCCTGGCAAGTACACCAGATAGCTTTCTCCTTTGGGGGATCAAGACCTTTCTAAGGGTTTAATGAGACAAAGGTAAAACCATACTAAGACATGTGAAGTGGACTTAGGCAACGCAGATCCTAAGAATTTACCAGCTTTTGCGAGGAGGGATGGGGACGATCACCTCTCTGGGTGCTAGAGGTTTTTTTTAGACCATTATTCAGTTCTTTGGGAATGCCGACACTCTCTAATTTAGTATAGCCTTACAATCTCCGGATAGACTTTTAGAACTGGAAGGATTATGACCACTCGACAACCAGGAGTATGGCTTGAATCGAATGAAGTCGTCAGGTGGTAGCAAGAATAAAATACAAAAATTAATGTCACAGGACTGATGTATGCTTTGTTTTAGTCCAGGCGATTTTTTTCAGTTTGCAATTGCTTTCATTAACACGTTCAGTCTTAGAGGTCATTTTCAGCTCTTAAAGAATCGTCCGCTCAGTGGTCAGAATAACAGAAAACTCACGTCATTGTAGTGAAGGCGTTAAGGTCAATGTAGGTCATGCTATAGTTCTTTCGCCTTATTTTGGCTTGCATATTCTTCCTGTTGCTGTTTATTTCCCGTGCGTGAATGACAGAAAAAAGACAGCACTGCGACTTTACATCCTTTACATAGGTCTACTTCGTGACTAGCATCATATTCTGTTGTTGATCTATTGTTACGACTTGGCATTTAAGATGGAGAGAAGACAATTTTAGGCCAAGTTAGTGCCAAAAGAGTATAGTTGTTATCTGGCCCCATCCTTCTTAACCCTTTCAACCTGGGAAAGTGTTTTTCGTTATATTCTAGCCCCTCGAGACAATTTCAATTAACACTGCAGACACGGTTCCAAATGGAGAGATCTGATGTAGCTTTCATTTGCAAGAGTCTCCCAGAAGCTGAATGCACTCCTTTAGAGGCAGCAAGAATGAATCAGTAAAACACATCATCGTACTGACGGGATTAATCACCACTGGCTCTTTACTGAAACTCTATGTCTGTGTTTTCCTTATTCCACACACTTGATCTCTCCCCACCAAGTTATCTCTTGTATTATGGCGGCTCTTCCAACCCTCCTTGTCTATTCTGGCGTTCGGTCTCCTGTGGTATGGTGCAGCGTGGTCCTCCTTCGTGTTCAATGCTGCAAAAGCCACAGTTAGCGGGCACCTCACCCCAGCGGCAGGTACATGAATTCAAGCGGCCGTTTGCGTAGGTCCGTAATCTCGCCAGCTTGTCAGGGTTACTAACACCTCTTCCGTGGCGATTTATTTTGCATACTACGTCTCACTATACTCTTGTACGTTACCTATTCCTTTCAGATATCAACGAAAACTGCACGATTAAAATACAGTGAAGTAATAACGTGTCAAGTGGTGATATAAAGGAATGAGGGAGAGGAGCTTATAATCCTCCTAAGGTCACAAGAATACGTGCCCTAGACGTGTATTGAAACTTACAACGGGGTACAGATGCCCTCCGTACTTCACTTAGCTAGCCAATCACCACGAGATGTATTTATAAACTCTTTTAAGCTTCCGTTGTGTGTCAGATTACTTGTATATACATTTGCATTCACTCACACTGCTATCAAAGTCTTCACAGTTAAACCAGAATAAAAATTACCTTGGAAAAATACGAAAAGCAAAGCGATTCCTTTTTCAAAGACGACCCCAACACGGCCCTCTCAACACAACTGTTTTAAATTTGACGCCCGCCATAAAGCTCCTTGGCGGATCTTAACATGTGCACCAAACCTGACGTACTGCATACCTATAAGAACAGTTTGACTTGCTTTGATGGGTATGTGCACTTTGTGAGGATACTAACCCTCTTTTGATCAGAACAACTCTAGTATTCTATTCCAGCTAGCCCCATACAATGTAAATCAAGTACGGGTGATTCAAAGTCCCTGAGATTGTTTACAATGGTACCGTTAAACCATTTATCGTCGGAAAAATTCTGGTACCCTGTTCCAGTTGGAGTCAGAGGATTTTAGTCACCTGAGAGTGAGTCACGGGAGCCTGAGAATTGACAGTATTTTTATTAACCATCTCAAGGTCGGGAAAAAGCTAGTAAATTTTGTTCAAGCGCATGCCAGACGATTTAATTCAATTGTAGGTGAGTCTTAAGAGCCTGGGAGTACTGAAAGGCTTACATTTACACCATGGAACGAAACACTGGGTGATCAAGAAGAAAATGAAGAAGTAGAATGATACAGTTTACAAATGTGAAATAGTGTGTTTAGGAACGTGACAGAAGCTGCTACTATAGTGATAATAATAACAATACTACAACAACAACAACTACTACAACTACTACTACTACTACTACTAATAATAATAATAATAATAATAAAAATAATATTAATAATCTTTTTGCACATTACGTGTTCATCTAATATATAAGAATGTATAAATGCAATACTTAATACTGTTTTGTCTTTGGCACTTGGTGTGTGTATAATATCTACATTCCTTCATATTATCTCAACATTTACGGGGCAACATCCAGAGAGAGAGGGGAGGAAGGAAGGGAGAGAGAGGGAGAGAGAAAGAGGGAGGTAGGGAGGGAGGGAGGGAGGGCGAGAGCTCTCCCTTTCTCTCCCTGTCTCCTGACTGGTCGGAATTTAGTCATAACGTGGGCCCCAGGAGCTTGTCGCCCGGGAACAGGTTTGGATCGCCTCCTGTCTCTAGGGTCACAGCGGGAGGCAGCCGGAGGAAGGAAGGAAGGAAGGGAGAGAGGGAAGATGGAGAGAAGGAAGGAAGAGGTGGAGGAAGGAAGGGATAGAGGGAGGTTTTATTGCATATGGTGGTCCAGGCTGCAGGGATCAGAGTTTGTAAGGAATACCGACGGTCGTCACTATAAGTAAGGGAAGTGTTGTCATGTATCACAGCTTTTTGCACATAAATGCTACTGTTGATCGGCATATTAGATTTGTAGCTAACAATGAAACACTATTACCCAAACTTTACTGAGGCTTTAACAGCAATAATGGATGCCAAACAGACACGGACTGGTGGGGAAGGGGGGCTGAGGGGCGTACACCCACCTACTTTCGACAGCCCAGTGATTACTTATAATAGAAAAAATTATTGCTAAAATATATGCAGTGAATATCTTACATAAATGTTATCACACAATCATTTCAATAAAAGAGAGATATTATTTTATTGATATGATTAAAATAAGTAAAATGGAAATGATTTTTTTTTTATTGCTTAAATGGATTCAGTGTTAATTCCGCGACGAATTATCCCCCCACCCCTTTTCCAAAGTGATGGACCTGTCTCTGTCAAAAAAAAAAAAACTATAAAATAAAAAATGCCTATGCTGTACAGGGAAATGTTTGGGCAGTGAAAGGAGTGCAGTGACCTCAGCTAATCATTTTATTCAAGCTAAGACCGGGCAGATTTACTCATCCAGTAGAAACGCCACCTCCTAGAAAAGTGAGGCTAATTTAGGTAATGAATAAAGGGCTGAAGTGAATGTATATGTGAGAAAGATATTAAGAAATTCCACTCACGTAGAAAATGTTTACCTGCCCCAGAGTCAAGATGCAATAACAGATACGAGGACCAATATCAGTTCATTATCACCTGTACTTTGTGTTGCAATTCTGATAACCCTACCCAGGGAGTGGATTTACGGTACGGCAGGGGACAAACGTTCGCCAATTAATTCATCTCTTCTGCTTCTCACACTCCTTAGCTGGCTAGTATTCCTAAGCTGCAACAGGCCTGGTATGCTTCTCTGCCCGTAGATGGTTACGACGCATCAGGGGCCTAAAAGACGAACATGCCCAAAGTGTGAGGTACATAGACGCAGTGAAATAGTAGGCGAACGTTTGTCGCCTTCCCTTTCCGATATGGACAGATGACAAGTACAGTGGTCATAGAGGGGAACGACGAGCTGCCGTCTGAATCATGCATTGCACATTATCCCCGGGGTGGCTCTATTATATGCCTTGTACCATAATATCTCCATTGCTGTCCCAAACGGCCGTGAAAAAATGACTACCTTACTGAGTTATCCAGATCCAACTGCACTCTCTCCTATCATCCCAATCTGCTTTCTCGCTTGTGCTCCTCAACTCTGTCCTTTTATCTCAGCTGAGGAAAAATCATCATCATCATCATCATCATCACCATTATCGTCAACGTCCTTGTCATCGTCATTATCATCGTTGGTGTCATCATCATAATCATCATAGTTGTCACCATCATCATTATCATGTCCCAGTATCTCACATAATTCGCAGTGTGACTGTGATCTAAGAGAGAATAGGCAGAAACTATAACAGAATTCCCAGTATTATAGTCTGTACATGCATTCACCCATCATTCAAGCCTCCCGCGTTCTCCGCTCCATCTTATTTGTATCTTACCAGGACAAAGGAAGCTTAGAATGAATGCCTATCAACAGCACGAGAGTCGCTAAGGCAGGTTCTTAGTTGTCATTCAAGTTCTATTTTTCTTTAGAACACGACACGCGACATCTGGAAATACGGCCAGGTCTCCACTTGTGCTGCTGGGTGAAGGGAGAATTAACAATGTGTTGTCCCAAAAATCAAATTCGAGGTGTGCCAGAGTTGAATAAGTTACCGCTGCACCACCACTCCCCGCTATCTTATGAGAAGGGTAAGAGGAATAAAAATAAATCGCTGGTGCAGTGATGGTCAGGGCTGGGTGAGGCAGGGGGTTAGGGTAATGAGAGGTGCTGGTGGGTTCCTGTGTCCACCCACCGTCCATCACCCGCACCTACATTCTCAGAGGAAGCCCTCCACCTACAGCCAAGGCCAAAAGTTCCTATACATTTCCACTGCGTCTGTTTCGCACACAGATAATGTCCATCACTTTCATTCCCGATGCATCATGTATAAATGAATCATCTATGAGTAGGGAAACGTACAAACCATCTCTCAGTTCAGGAATACCAGTCAGCTGAGGGAAGGGAAAAGTGGAAGGGATGGAACACGAGGCAAAATGTTGTCCCGAACCGTACACTGGCAGAGGAAGGTGGGGTGTTGTGCAAGGTGCCACCCCCCCTTCTGACCCCCTGTCCTTGTGCCCCTTTTGTGGTGCCTGGTGTCACTGACCTCACTTGCCACCCCACCTTCTGACATTCTGCGCTGGTGCTGTGGGTGGTATAAGGACATGTCGTAACACCTCTTTCACAGATTTTTATTATTCAGGGTACAATTCTTACACACACACACACACACACACACACACACACACACACACACACACACACAGATATACATACATACATATATATATATATAGATAGATAGATAACATACAAGGAAATAATATGTACTATGTAAAAGACGAAAGAAAGCTTCCCGAGCTCAAGAGAATACGGAGTCTGAACTGATTAGAAGCATCTCTCTCTCTCTCTCTCTCTCTCTCTCTCTCTCTCTCTCTCTCTCCTACGTATCACTAGGTGGATCTCGTCTCGCAGAGCTTCGTACTAGCGCCAAGTTAATCTTTAAACATTGGATGTCTACAGTGTTGGATGGAATTTTTCGCCTAAAATTTAGAATGTCAATATTCATTTGACTGCTTTATCGCTGAAAAGTAACTGACTTCTTCTTAGATTTCGTTGGAAGAAATGTATAGTCTTGTTCAGTTAAGAAATTCAAAATAATTATTTGGTGGGAAAACACAACAAAATATGAATATTCCTGTAGTTTAAGGAGTAATATTAAAAAAATAGTGGAGCGTACTTTTATCTGTGTAAAAGGGCAAGGCATGAACATTATCCTGGACTTTGAATATAGCAAGAAGTGGTTAGGATGATTATTGTGGAGCATGGTGAAGGGTGAACACTCCTGCCTTCCTCTGCCACCAGGGAATTTCAGCAAGTTACATAAGCCAGTAGGTCACCAGTATCATGTTGCCCAGTGCCGTGAGTTACGTGAAGTTACCTAACCTCTACAACGTTATCAGTCGCCATGAACCTCTTGTGTGCTGATCGTCGCATCGCCTATGAATCTACTTGTGCAAAAGAAACGGCAAGTAAATAATCACTGTGTAGCCTACCAGCCTAAAAGAATGTCTATCTTATTTTTTAAATTCGTTAAAGCGTTTCATAGCCAATCGTTTCTTCCTTTTTTTTTTCCCCTTGTGTTCGGTTACATCAGCTGACTCTTTCTCAGGCTTTCAAGCTATATTCTGAGGTATTCTTTACGACCTTTGCTAAATTCAGAATATGCTGTATTAGATGTTGCTTTCAATAATTCTGTATGCACTCGTGTTCTGTGTATAACTGACACAAGCGAAATACGCTGATAAAACAAGTGTGGATGTACGCTAGATTCAACGTATTATTTCTACTCTGGCTTTCCTTATATTGGCGGGCACTAATATCGGTCTGGTATTAGTCGAAAAATTATGAAGTTTTTTTATTTTATTCTGAAAGGTTTGTAAGGATCCAAAGACGACATCACTGGATTTCAAGTGCCATTGCTCTCTCTCTCTCTCTCTCTCTCTCTCTCTCTCTCTCATTCGTTACCTACCGTGAGAATGAAGCAACACACCCGCAACTGCACCATAACCTGCTGAGTGGCTGTGTTTGATATTACCCAGGTCAAAATTCGTTTACATTTCAGAGGTTTGGAACTTGTGTAATGAAATTCCGACATACATGATTATTGTTGATGATTTAAAACAAGTCCTGGAGAGGGATGCCTTCAGTTGGTGGCACCGATATAACCAGGCGGCTCCACTGTCTAGTTATACAAACGTCCCTCAACGACCTTCCGATCCCCCGAAAGGAGAATGGTGGACTGCAGGAGGAGGGGTAGTTTAGTACAGCAGTCCACCGGGTTTATGTTTCAGATAATCCTGGGGCAACAGCAACAACAAGCAAGTTAACACATACCATTATCATCTGACACTATTTCCAAACTGTGTAAAGGAGTTATTGACCTCAGCTTTCGGGGTAATTTTTTCTCTCTCCAGATCCACCGATGATAACTCTTTCTTGCCTTCCAGTCCCAAACAGCTGCGGTTCGTCCATCTAACTTGGCGGAAATTTTCACTTTTTGCAGATAATATCCTGTGTCTCGGTAACGGAATAAGACAATGCTGTTTCTGAATCCTTTCAAGCTGCACTAACATCATATTCTGGTCTTAATCTCTTGCTACGTCTTAATGGCAGACTAAGATAATACTGTGACTCTGCAGCCTTTCCATAGCCCTTCTTCGTGAATAACAGGATAATCTAGTGTCAATCTCTTGTTACAGCTCAGTTACAGGATAAGAAAATAGCATACTACAGCACTGCATCCTCACTATAGGACTTCTTCGTGATTAGTGTTAAGCTCTTGTTACAGCTTAGCGATCCAGATGGGAAGATGTTAGTTTTTTATGACAAGTTAAAGTAGTAAAGTAGCCTACAACTTTTTCATCCTTCCACAGTGCCAAGCTATGACCTGGTGCGGCTGCGGTCCAGGGTGAAGCGGAGTACCGATGGTGAGGCGGTGCGGCGCGTCCACCTGCGGGCGCTGGGCTCCTCCACCGTGCTCAACCTTAGACCCAACCCAGACCTTGCCAGACCCGTACCGCTCTTCTACGCAGACCACGACAACCACGGCGGCGTCACTGTTACACCCACACACCACGTCAGTATCTCTATCGTACCGTTACACCCACACACCACGTCAGTACCTCTCATACTCACTGTTACACCCACACACCACGTCAATACCTCTGTCATACTTTTTGTTACACCCACACACAACGTCAGTACCTCTCATACTCACTGTTACACCCACACACCATGTCAATACCTCTGTCATACTTTTTGTTACACCCACACACAACGTCAGTACCTCTATCATGGTCATACTTGCTTGCTACACCCACATACCACGTCAGTAACTCCCAAATACTTGCTGTTACACCCACGCACCACGTCAGTACCTCTTTCATACTTCCTGTCACCCTAACACACGCCAGTACTTTACACGTCTCTCGGATTTAATGTAGTGTTGCATTACTTCTACTGTTCCCGCAGCGCTCCATTATTTTTTGGTGTTACTGTAGTGTTCCTTTATTCTTATGCCCCTATACATGTAATCCTTTAATTATTTTCATTACTTTCTTGTTAATATACCCCAGACTGGATAGATAGGTAGATAGATGATATAGATTAGATTTGATATAACTATAGATATATAAGATGTATACAGACAGACAGACAGACAGATATGTTTTTAATTTTCCCCTATACATCTAACGCAGATACCTAAGACAATGTTTGATTATTTTTGAATTATTTTCCCTCAGGTATAGATATTCTCAAGTATAATTTAACTCTTGTAAATGTGGTATAGTTAAATGAGATAAGGTTTGTGATGCCTGTGTCCGCCACCGTGCAGGCTGGTGACGTAGGAGTGCCTCACCAGGATGTGGACACCATGGCGGCCATCACAGTGTCCCACCACCCCAGCACCGGCGCCCTCACCCTCGTAAGTGTCCTACGTTCCTACACGTGAACTTGACGGTGAGATCTGTCCTTTGGTAGTTAGTTTCCCGTAGGTCAAGTGCCAGAAGGAGAGAATATTACGACTCTACATGCATTCCATAACATTTCTTCGTGACTGGCACAATATTCTGGTGTCTAGTGTTGGTCCATCTTAAAATGGGGGAAGTTTTTACCCATTTAACGCTAATCTCCCGTATTTCTGTAGCAAAATAGGACACTAGCACGGATGCTTTTTGAACAAACATCCCATTATCAAGTTCTCGTTTCACATGGTCCAGCTAAGCCCGCCGCGTTGTTTACATTTTCATATGTTTTAACCCTCAGGATGCGATGTACCTACTTTGCATTATATTTTGTCTCTCATACGTTTTTACTGTGGCCAAGACAAACTTCTGACCCCCCAAATTTCTAAAAACTATCACGACTAACGTTTTGACCGAGAATAAATTGCTCTGTTTATCATTCCTGCTTTCAACGGACGATTTTATTCATCTCATATATTCTCACCTCAACCAAAAAGTTGATCGTCTCACCCCGGGGACGTCTTCTTCATTTTACTCGTGGCATCCATTGACGATTTCAGCTTAGACAGACCTTTAGAACAGAAGGGGTAGATAAAGCATTAATAAACATCTTCAGTATATATTTCCCAGGTTGAATATAATCGCAGGAATTTAAAAAAAAACAAAAAGTTCCTCGTGCTGAAGAAGGTAAACAAGCACGATAGATGGTGTCCAATGTTTATTTGTCGTCTTTTGTACTGGCGTTGTCGCGTGTCTCGGCCCCCTTGTTCGGTAGGCCTCGTTTTCGGCTCAGACACGCGACGTCGGGTCTGATGTGTCCGCCAGTCAGATCAGGTTACGCCAGGATCAGGTCCCGTATTCACAGAGTGTCCTAACCAGCTGACAGGATAAACGTCTCCATAACAGCTTTTTACATATTTATTTATTTCGTATATTAGCCTGTTAAGATTTACACTAATTTATTTGTGACGCGTTCGACAACTGAATGAGTTAAGACAAACTTATATCCAAGCAATATTATACACAGCTTAAGCTCAATAGAGGGTATAGATAAGTTTCCAGATAACATATGCATAAAATTTCCTATCCATTAGTCGGGTGTATGAGTGTTTACATTTTTATCGTCATTTATATAGCTCTCAGACACTTCAAATTCAAACTGCAATGAATGTTAAAGTGAAAAAGATGACGAAACAAAATGATTTCTGATAATAATTGATTTCTATGGAGACTTATTTATCGTCAAAATTAGTTAGAATCTTTTATAAATATGGGACATCATGACAAACTGGTGTTCGGGAATGTGGGATGTTTTGTTTACTCCACATCGCTTGGGACAGCTTGGTGTCCGTAAAGGAATCTCCTTAACACCTCTTCCTTAGCGATTCATTTTTGTAATATACAGTATATGGTTATTATCCTTTTATACGTTGTTTATGCTGAGTACGGCGATACTGAAAGGATTAATGTAACAAAGAAGAGGACAGTAAGGTGAAATAAACAAAATAAATCTCAAGGAAAAGGTGTTAGGGAGTTTCTTCAACCGACGAGAATTAGGGCTTTGGTGACAGCGGGCATCGTAGCACCCCATCCTCAGTGATTTTTTTTTTTTTTTTTTTTGCATATTTCGCCGTATCATTGTCTTGCAAGTTTTATCGTTTTATTATTGATATACTTTGCGTTAATAATATAGATGAGGATATTGAGATGTAAAACACAGAATAAGTCGCTATGGAAGAAGTGTTACGAAATCTCGAGAGGCACGTAGAAAAACGACACTTAATGATATCCTTCACGTATCACTAAGTTATACCTTCCTTATTACTCCCTCCCACATCCCTCCTCACGTCTGATTCGCTTTTTTTTTATAATCAAACGCCATACGACTCATAAAAAACGCACGAAGGCCTTATTTTCTGTTATATTTTATGTATGTTTCTAGTACCGTCATATTTCTTCAGTGACGAACAAGTAGAATAAAGAACGAAATAGGAAAATAAATCGCTGTGGAAGAGGCGCTACGAAATCTCCGGAACGACGAGAAATACGGCCCTGATTTCGTGGCTAATCATCGCCGTCATCTTAATCACCAGTGGCCAGTTAGCAACATCCCTCCCTCACCATATTTTCCTCTGATCCCCCACAAGGGATAATTAGTGATCAGTGATAGCAGGAATTCGCATTTTTTCTTCTTTTTTTAATTTACAGTCCGTCCCAGCTTCCTCGTTGGAGGGTTATAATTTTAATTGGCGATTTATTTTACATATTATGCAAGACGATACTGAGGTGCAATGAGCTGGATAAATAGCTAAAGGAGAGATGTTACGAAATACCCAAAGCCACTTATATATGACCCTTAGGCCTACCGGAGTCCTCTGCCTCCCTGACCCCCGCTTGCTTCCGCGACTCAAGGCTGGGAGGACGGCTGGGGAAGGAGGGTGGGGAGAGTGAGAGAGAGGGGGGGGGCAAGAAGGGTAAGTGTGTGAGAATGAGACTTGGTGAGGTTCGTTGAGGAAGAGCAACTGCGTGGAGATGGTGCACAGTAAGGGTGACTGGGAGGGGATGAGTGGAATGGTGGTAGTGTGAGATAGGGTGCCTTTGGAGTGATGAGGAAAAGATGGTGGGGAGGGACAGAAAGGGAGACAGTATGAGGTAAGACGCTTTAGGGGCGACCGGGGAAAGGGTGTGGGAAGTGACAGAAAAGGTGAGAGTATTAGGTAGGGTGCTTTAGGGGTGACTGGATAAGGGTTTGGGGAGGAACAGAAAGAATCACTGAGGAAGTATGCTGTAGGGGTGAGGAAGGGGTGAGTCAATGGGCGAGGGAGATGTACCTGTGAGGATGAGATGAGGAACTGTACAGGTAACTAAATGAGGGAAGGGGGAATGGCAGGTAGGGATGGTTAGATCTAAGACTGACTAGTTCTAAGGTTGACTAAATAGGAAAGTGGAGAGAACTGTAGGAGTGAATAAAATCAACAACGGTACGGATGACATCGACGGTGGAGGTAACAATGCAAGAGGGATGATTTAGAGTGAATTAACTGGGTGAGAGTGAAGAATGGGAGTGCATGGGTGATGACTAGGAAGTAGGATGCGTGACAGGTTGCGAATGGAGTAACTCTGTGAGGGTGAGAAGGGAGGAGGGGTGAGTGTTGAAGGGTGAAGCAACAGGGTGAGGGTGAGAGACCTCAGAAGTGCCTGGGTTATGGTGAGAAAGCAAGTAACCGATGAAGGATGAAGTAACTTAGTGAGGGGTGAGGCAGGATTCTGGGGGGGGGGGGGGGGGGGGGAGGGGTGGCTGAGTGGGTGGGTAGTGGGCGGGGTGGCTGCTTGACGGGGGTGATGTGTAGTGGGGGTAGAATTGATGGGGTGGAAGCTGCTTGTAAGGATAGGCCGTGACCTGGATGAATTAAGAGTCATGGTATGGACTAAACTTCTCTGTGGATGTGGATATATGTGCCTGGTAGACGGAGAGTGTGGATCGGGAGTGGATGGAGGATGCGAGTGAATGAGGACTGTGGATGAGTGGATGGGCAGAGAATGGAAAGATGGAGAGTTTGAGCAGACGGAAGATGGGAGGCTGAATGTGTAAGTGAAGGTGTATTCGAAGAAGTGTATGAAGGCATCTGGAAAGGAATGTATGAAAGCGTACAGGAGGGAGTGAACTAAGGTTTGTTGTATATGAAGGAGTGTGTATGAAGCGTATAGGAGATAGCGTAGGAAGGTGTATCGAGGAAGGAATATGTGTGAGTGTAGAGCAGCAAATACAAAGATGCATATGGGAGGGTACAGAAAGACATATGTAATGGAGTGTATCTAATGCGTATAGGAAGAGTTTGATGGCGTATGCGATGTGTAGGTCGGTAGGCAGGAAGGGGTGGGAGGGTGTGTGGCAGGCTGGGGGCTCCTCCACACTAATGATTTATACGCAAGGTGGTGTAGCGACCCCGGCAGGTGGTTAGGGCTACTCTCTTATGGCGGCCACCCTCTCCCCGCCTGCCTTTCCCAACCCCTTCCTCCCTCCCTCTCCTCTCCCCCTTCCTGCCTTCCATTCCCCTTTTCTCCCCTACCCCCTCCCTCTCCCCCTTCCTCTTCCCTCCCCCTCCCTCTTCCCTCCCCCTTCCTCCTCCCCTTTCTTCTTCCTTCCCCCTCTACAACACGATCTTATCTCCCTATTTTTGGCATCCTAGATATTTTTACAAAGGACGCAGGTCGATGGCCCGATAGTCTAACGCCGCGGCCAATAAGGAAGCACTGGCTATCACTAGCCCGCCTCTTAAACTCCTTCAGCCTGAGGACGTAATTCTTTTATTAGCTCTTGCTATCTTCTGGCAATTTTATTCAACTCAGGTGAGATTTTGTTAACCGAAGCATATGTTTATCCCTTCAGTACTAAGGGGTGTTCCTCAGTGCAGTATAATCACACGCTGATAACAATCATAAACTGAAAAAAACCTCATATGAGTGAAATACTAAAACGTTTCTGTCTATATTCCCTACTTCCTATGATCTCCAGTCTTTCAAATGCAGTGTGTCCAGGCATCTCGAAATGAATGGATCTTGAATTTGGCTCTCTTTTGTATTGTTTTTGCTTTTCTTGGAAGGAACAGTATGCGGGCCCATGGCCTTTGGTTCCTTCTTCCTTGCATATATATATATATCATTATTACCCAAGTTTATGCAGCTTAGGATAGACTTTGCTAGCTGGAGGGGTTACATTTAACTTTCATTTACTGTATACCTACATTATCAGAGTTTTTTCTTCAGTTAAATAAAGTCGTCTGAAAGTAGCAAGGATCCATTAAAGAAAGATATGTGACCGAAGTGATTTATAGATCTGATATGTATTTCCATTTTTACCTTAACTTGGCTCCAATTTTCGTCCTTATATCACGTAGCTAAATGACAAAAGACAGTGCTACATTTCATCCATAGCACTTCTTCGTGACTAGCATCATATTCAAGCATAAATCTATTGTTACAGCTCAGCATTCATGGTAGAGATGGCAAAATTAGACCAATGTGAACAGAAGAGAGTGTAGAGTTACCGACGCCCTCTTAATTCTCTCAGGCACACGCAACCTCTTGGGGATCGCGGCCTCCATTAGCTGTTATTAATCACTTGAATCATATGTCGTAAATTTTTGCCTAGTTCTGCTCCTTCCAGACGATTTTATGCAGCTCGGAGGAGGCTTTTCGAATTGGAGTGGATACATAAAGCCTTCATAAACACCTTCACACTGGAGACCTATTTTTATTTCTCCTTGCTCTCTCCAAACGATTTTATTTAATTAGAAAAGATCTGTAATGATGAAAGGATTATTTATGGCTATATCTAACCCCTCCAGTTCGATAAATCTCCCCTGAGCTGGAAAAAAAAAAAGCGTGTAGAGGCAGCAAGAATCAAACACAACATACGTGGCTTGACTGAAGGGGTTAATCTCTCAGTAAATATTCCTAAATCCTTCGAATCAGATGACGTGTTTCACTGATTTATTCTTCCTACCTCCAGACGATTTTCTTTTTCAGCTTGGGAAAGGCCTCTTGTTGAAGGTGTCAGTGAAGGCTAGAACAAACCTGAAGAGTTTGAACTATCTCTCCTACGTCAAAATCTTATGACGGAATGATAAACTGAGAAATAATAATAATAACAATAATAATCATAATAAATAAATAAATACCCTCAGTCTTGTCTAAAAAAATATATATCAGAAGAGTTAGGAAACCTGATGTTGGGTGTTTATATGATGCGGATTTCTGTATAATTCTGTTATCTGATTTTAGTCTCAGTCTGATAGATGCGGCAGGGCAAATAGATAAAGGTGATTATTCATAGCAAGTCTTATCTTTAATTGAAATATGGGTAAAGAAGTCTTAAACTGTCCTTAGATGAATATAGCCGTTCTTATATTGTGCTTAGATGAATATAGCAGATCTCATACTGTGCTGATGTGAATATAGCAGATCTTATATTGTGCTCTGATGAATATTGCAGTTTATATACTACGCTCAACTGATTATACGACTCCTCGTGTGTGTTCCCTGTGAGAATATGTTGGCTGGAGTCAATTATTATACCACTTGATGCATTTCTTACGAAGTTAGTCGTCGTTACACATACACTTGTTGACGTTCGTTTTTTTTTTACGTTAAATCCATTATATTGGAGAAAAAATTGTGTATTAAAGTTTTATCCCCACATTTAAAGCTGACTGGCCAGTGCCCTCCACTTTACCGCACTAATTGTGTGGAAAAAATCTGAGTTATTATGGAACTCATTCCTGACTAATAACGGAAACTGTTTATATTATGCTTGTATGACAGATGCCTCCGTGTGTGTGTGTTCCTTTGACAAGTCAGGAATCAAACTCCTGAAGCCTCATGTGAGCATCGAGGATGCGTGCAAGCCCCGAGATTAGACAGCCGCCAGTTACCGTCATTACCTGACCGCACAGCCGCCTGCACACCACGACCCGGAATTATAAACGCTGCTGAGCTGATGCTTTGTACACGAGTGCTTGTATTTGTGTTTGCCTTCGCTCTTACAGCAGCCGCTATTTCACGCTCAGGTTAGACGTGATATTGAAGTGATAACATACGAAAAACTAAATTATTTGCGATATCACATAACTGTTATGGAGATACTGACTGTTTAATCGGTTAGAATCTTTTATAAATATGGCGTCCAGAACCCTACCAAGCCCTAACTCCACCCTCTCCACTCCGCACTAAGAATTACGGGGCAGAAATTACCAGTCCGGACGTCTGAAATTAGTCGTTGTGACTGAGCTGTGGCTTCAGGGAAAACCAGTCTGGTGTCAAGGACTCTAAAATAACCAAGAGATACGTGACCTCTAAATTGCACGGTATCAGCTAATTTACTGTTTTAACGATGAACGAGGGACAGCAGTCGACGCTGGAGGTGTCGGTGTGTGCTGGGAGGTTGAGGTGGGGGGGCCTGCCTGCGGGAAGTGTATATTAACATGATATCAGATGGGATTTTTTTTTCTCAAGTGAAAAATTACTGTTTGGTGATTTATTGAACAGTTAGATATTATTATTATTATTATTATTATTATTATTATTTGTGTGTGTGTGTGTGTGAGTGAAAAACCTGGATGCAGTTTTTGGTTTAAGGCAGCGTGAGACACAGTAGCGTCAGCAGCAGCTATCATTGGCCGGGTTCTCGATGGTATAAAGGACTTAGCAGCACCCCTTCCTTGGCGATTTCCATTGCACACTTCATCTTAGTATAGCGTGTAAGTTAGTTACGTCTTTTTAATATGGCCATAGTTGCATCAGTAGCATACTAGAGGATATTAAGATGTGATATATGAAATAAATCGCTAAGTATGACGTGCTACGAAGTTTTCTATGCCAACGAGAATACGAGCTCATGTCTCAGCTGCATCAGAAATCATGGACGTCACTGCCACGTGACACGAAATTCCCTGCAAATTCTTTCGTGATCAACAGAGGACTGACCCGCTACCATGCCTCATTTCTCTTCGGGCTGGGCCACAAATGTGAGATATTACGAGAGAAATGTAGCCTCCAGCATTCGACTCACAGCTGAGAATTAATTAAATGAAGAGCAAGGTAGGGAGGAGACGGGAAAGGGGTCCACACCCTGATGAAATGAGACTTGACCGGGGCAGATGGAGAAGGGATGAGTCGCAGTAACAGAGGGTCGTATTCTAAGTGGCTTTGGAGATTTCGTAGCGCCTCTTCCTCAGCGACATCTTCTGCTCTTTATTCCTCAGTATCCTCTTGTATTTTACCAAAGCGAACTATGTCAGAATTAAATGATATAATAAAGAAGAATGTTAATGTGTATTAAAATAAAATAAAAAAAAATCGCTGAGGAAAAGATGCTACGAAGCCTCCTATTCCACCCAAAATATACAGACTGTGGTAGGGCGCATAACTCTCAGCCCACATCTCTCACCTCACCTCCTAAATCTAAAACACTGAACTCACAAAAGCACACCATCTTACCTGGCTGCATTCCATAAACACTACCTGTAATAAGACCATCGGTGCAGATGCGGCTATATCAAGACCAAGCACAAATACACCTACTGTACAGTCACTAAAAAATATTCTGTACACTTGACTTTGGTGCCACACGTAACGATCACTGGCAGAAGTCGTGCTCATTTCGGTGAGGTTGGCGCTTCTCAGTGTGTGGTGTAGTGTGATTCTAATATGTTCCCTGTACTAAGTGTAGTAATAAACGAATAATAAACAAGAATACGTATACTGGCGTTGAGAAATCCAATAGACGGTTTAGCCTTTACCGACAACACTAATCTTCCCCACATACCGCGTAAATGTCTGGCGGCTAGAAAAACAAGGGGCCGTCCAGGAATTTCTTACACTAATGCGTTATGGGGTGCAACGATATCGTCTAAACCTTCATTATTAAAGACAGCAAATTATCAGGAAAATATTTATCGGAGTACAGTAAAACAGGAGGATATCCACGAAGAACAAACTTGAATCGTGGCAGTGATAACGCTTGGGTAACTGAGTTGGTGCGATAACAGTTAGGAGTCGTAAAACAAACTATCCTTTTATTTTGCAACATACGATAAGAACTGGATATTAACAAAGGGTGGCTGGCAGAGAAAATCACTAAGATAATGGTAAAGCTGTTTAGCACAAAGTAGTACTGATTTTTATCAATGTGTGCTATCTGAGTACAGTACGAGCATATCATACGTGTTGGAAACAGGACTGCTTCGCTCTGCACAGGACTGACCTTCTGAGCAAACAGCGGGAGTAGTAATGTTTATTCCCGTCATACTTACCAACATGCTCCTTAACTCATAAGTATTATCAGATTTCTTGGCCCGGTGTATCATACCGTAGCCTATAATCCCGTGAAGGTGCAGAATAATTTATAGTAACTGCACATACATACGCAGCAGGAATCTAATCTAGTATATTCTCGCTGTGGTGGAGGTGAACGGACCAAGGCAGTACCCAGGACCTGTGGAGGGAAAGGCAGGTGGACCCTTATGGGATAATTTTCCCTTATACGGTGTCCGGACCGCTTCCCTCAGCATCGCCACGAGAAAAATGCTCCGAAACGTCCACCTCTCAGTGTACCGCCGCCATGTTGGCCGAAGAGTGTAGAAAGCCAAACACCAATTATCGGCAGTTGGTCTCGTTCCATACAGTGAGAGACGAGACAGCACAACGGCGTCGGACGAAAGTTTTACGAGGGAGAGAAGCTAAGGAGCGCGGCTGGCTGGGCTCTGACGCTGTGGGAGGCGGGAAGCACAGTTGTCTTCAAAAGTTCCGTGCCTCCCCCTGCCCTTCAGTGACCCATACCACTATATTAGCTTGTGTAAAGTTGCATGTAGTCACTATAATCCGCTTGGTTAGTTAAAAGGTTAAATTAACTATTATTTTTAATTACATAATATATAATCTTATGAGTTACTGAAGGGCAGGAGGTGGGACGGAACTTCTGGGGGCAACATTACATGAGGGATATTACGGTAGGAGAAGCCCCGCTGATTGATAAAAGAAATCCCTCCAGGCCCGTAAAGTCTTTTCCAATTTCACATAGGCCACTACTAGACGATTTTATTCAGCTTGAGGTATATCTCTTGTAGTGAAGGGGTTAATGGAGGCCACATCTAACCCATCCAGTTTGAAAAATATCCAGTAAGCTCTGTAATATCCAGTAAGCTCTGTAATATCGTCTGGTGATATAAAGAATACAAAACACGTCATCGGTGTGAAGAATTAGCCCCTTGAGTCCGATGACATATTTTTCACTTTATGCTTGCTATCTCCTGGCCAATGTTGTCAGCCTCTCTCTCTCTCTCTCTCTCTCTCTTTTCTCTCTCTCTCTCTCTCTCTCTCAGATGCGCACAACTCTCGTAAATTAAGCACTTCACCACTAGCAATATCCTTCTTAATTCTATATTACCCGTCTGGAGGTAGCGAGAATATAATGGGGGGGAAAAAAATCTTCCCCAGGCTGAAGAGGCAAAACCTTCATTGCATACGCTTTGTCCCAGCCGAATAAAACAGCGTGGCATGAACGAGAAAAAAATCCCTCCATTCCACCATCACAGTGAAGAGGTTTCGTGTGTGTGCGTGTGAGTGTGTGTTGCTGTACAGGGTCTCCGAAGTATGGAGTTGCCGAAACTGATAAACCGTACCCAGTGCAAGGTTTAACTAACTCAAAATTTTCCATGCCAGTCGCGTTGAAAGCCGGATGTGTTGTGGATTTTAAGAACCCTTTTGACGATCAGATAAACAATAAAGTGCCGCCTGATATGAGTGATGGACAATAACGAATTTTTACGAACGCCCGAAACCATTCCCGCCAAGATATCCAGTTAGAAGAGCCGAGTGCGTGGCTGAACATCCAGCATATCGGTATGGGATCGACGCCCCTATAAGCCTCGAAACTGAGATCGACACCTCTATGTGCTTCAGAAATTGGGTTTTATGTGGCCAGTGGTGAATTAAGATTAGTGGGGATGAAGGGGGGCGTGTGTATGAATGAAAAATCAGGACAGATCCAGGGTAGAGTTGCGGAAAAGAATACCACTCCACTTTTTAGTCGAATGATCATGAAACTTATATACTATTCTAAAAAGTTTGTTGGACTCCGACGATCACATCACAGGTTTCAAAAGTTATTGTTCACTGTCTCGTTATTTATCGTAATGAAATGAATCGATAGTACGTAAAACTGATCATCCTCCTACTGTTGGAAGGAATGGGACCGCTATTTCATTTCTTTATTTATTATTTGGGAGGAGGGGGGATTGGAAAGGACCTGAAAGTGTTAATTGTATATTCCTTGTGATGCATAGTTGCGAACGATACCGCAGTTTTCTTTTCTCTCTCTCTCTCTCTCTCTCTCCCTCTCTCTCTCTCTCTCTCCTTGACATTTGTTCGCATTTGCAACCACTCAGCTTTATACGCAGCGATGCAGCGTTACTCACTTCACTCCGAGGACGCATTTTTTCAACTCCTCCTGGCACCACTGGACGGTTTTAATTTGGGGGGAGATGCCTTGCAGTGAAGGGGTTAATGAAGGCTATACCCAACACCTCCCTTTAGCAAACCCTGTCCGTAGATGAATAAAATCGTCTGGGGATAGCAATAAGAAAAGAAACAACGAGATGAACTTACTGTACTTATTTATTTTTATTTTTTTATTTTTTATTTCACCAGGATGGCACGGTGGGGGAGTACCTGGTGATCCGGCCGCTCCCACCCTCGCTCCACCAGCTGGCTCAGGGGGAGATGGAGGCCGACACCAACCAGCTGCCCCCCGACGACGAGTTTTTCATGGACGAGGCGGAGGAGATGGGCGACCAGATGGTGTTCAGTGACGGCCTACCGCTCTCGGCCGACGACAGCACTGGCTCACTGCTCGACCTCCAGCGACCGTGAGTAACTTTCCTTGGTTGTTTTATTCGCCCCCATCGACCTTTAAGAACTTCAGCGACCGTAAGGAAATTGATTAAGAGGCGAAATACGGACAAGATCAGCTAAAATATATGTGTTAGAAATAGGAGCCAAAAATAGATCTAGAGCATCAAAAACTGCACTTGTGTGAATGAAAAGAATTTCTGAGTGTGGAGAATGGACGTACTTGTCAAATGTCATACAACAAGAAAGATGAACAACGTGTGGTGAGAGAGGAACGGTATAACCACCCAGGCAATATTAATTAAAAGTGAACCCTCTGACTGTGCATAGGAATCCTGTTTTTCATCCCAGACAACGCAGCCAACAGGTAGCGTATTCTAAGTGGCATAGGAAGCTTCGTACCACTTCTTCTTCACCAGCGTATTTTGCACATTGCACCTTTATATTTTGTACCAAGTCGATACAAAAATACGTAAATAAAAGAAAATCAACCTGTAGTATGTTCATTAAACTGCTAAGAAACGGGGCTATGAGACCTCCAATGTCAACTACATTACGACCCTAAAAGGAAACGAAGGCAAGCCCAAGCATTCTGAGGCATTCTAGTCTTCCTAAGGGGATTTTTAGCCTGTCAGCTATTTATTTTGCACACTACATAATTATTTTCTCGTGTTATATCCTCTTAATTCTAACAAACATTGTAATTGTAACTTAGAAAGAGAATATTCACGCAATACACGTCGAAATACACTAATAAGGAAGAGGTGCTACGGAGCCACCTTAACCAGCCACAACACGACCCCAGCAGCGGAGGCTTGAGTGGCCAGGTGGACGTCGCCGTGACTGCCCGCTGGTTTTTGTACCCGCTGACTCACAGGTTGAACTTCTAGCGGACACTCGGAGCAGGCAACACTAATAACCACACTTCTGCTTTATTTTTACTTTTCGGAGGAGCAGAAAAACAAGGGAGAATGAGGGAAACGTGGAAAAAAGAAGAATCGGCTTGGAATCTCTCTCTCTCTCTCCCCTTTACTCGTAGATGCGCACATCTCTCGTAAGATTAGCTCTCCCTTGTCCAATATTACTGCACTTTTTGAACGGGGAGAAGCAGACTAGCAGGGAGGAAAGAATGAATAACGGAAGGAAAACGGGATTATTATCAGACTGCCCGCCTCACCGTGTTTTGGCGCGCGATTTTTCTCCTACAGTAATTATGAAGTGACAAGAATGGTACTTAGAGATCGGTATTTCAGTACTGTTAGGTGAGTACAGAGATAAGGCTAGTAATTATTTTTTTATCGACTGGTACGCGTTTCTCTTTACAGTTATTATGAGGTAATGAGTGCAGCCTTCACAATACGATGTATTTCAAATCATGTTATTTTACTTGGCTTTGGAGATTTCGTAACACCTCTTCCTCGACTCTTTAGTTTGCGCATTACATTTCATTCTTGTATATTAACGATGCCAACTGTACCGATATTAAACCAATAAAGAAGGCATAAAGGAAAATGTTAAGGTACGTGTATATCAAATCGCCAAGGAAGAGATGTTACGAATTCAATTATGCCACCTAGAATATGACCCTAAAATGGATAAACAAAGCTAGTGTTTTTCTTTTTCACCGAGTGGCTAGTCTTTGACCTTTCTGTTTTCAATCGTTTTTTTCCCTTTCCTTTTATTTATGACTGCTGTTACTTGTGTGATATTAACTTACAATATCACACTATTAATTTTACTCACATCCATTGTTAAACTGCTACTGTTCCTTCCCTGGAGTTAGGCTATAATTGTAATGAATACTGATGGTTGTGTCAAGAGTATTAACATATATTGCCTGATTATTATTTCCATCATATTTTCATGTGTAGTCTGTGTTGTACTCTTTAATATTTTACAGTGTTATGTCAATCTTAGTTTTCCATGTGTTATCTTTCTCTGTACATGGCAGCCCACTTAATTCTGATGTTGAATTGTGCCGTCTCCGCTTTTAGTCTATGAGTCAATGTTTGATGATTTTTACTTTAGCCAATTCAGTCTCGTGTTGTGTTTCATTTCCTTACGATCTTTTCACTTAGACTTGCTCATCACTGCAAGACGTCTTTCCTAATCTGAATGATGCAAGAGTAAAATTAGTGTATCATCAGACTGAAAGGGTGAATGTTCCTTCTCTTGTAATATTTGCCATAAGAGGATATAAGATTCGCTGTAACATGCTGAGGAAAATGTTAGAAATGTGGGCTGTATTAGGTGTTTTTTCTTTTGTTAACGGCTTTGAAATTTCTCCTGGCAGGTTACATTTTTCACAGTACTAAGGGATGGAGTTAAGGTGGCATAGGAAGCTTCGTATCACCTCTTCCTTAGCTATTTATACTGCACATCGCTCCTTAAAGTTCACGTTAATGTAGACATAGTTTGTATCCGTAACATAAAAGAGGCTTTTGAGGTGTAGTGTGTAGAACAAGTCGTTGAGGAAGTGGTAATAGAACTATCCAATCCACTTAGAAAACAACCATGAGATAGAAATGGGTTTTAGTGTATGTTTTATTTTACTAATGTTTAAAATTAATACTTTTATCATTCCTGTTTCTGTCTGATCATGCAGGCAAGACAACGAGGTAAACGAAACGCTGCCGGAGGGCTTAACGCTACTAAGGAGACGCCGGGAGAGCGAATCAGAGGGCTTCCACATCGTGTACAAAAGAGAGGCGCCCACCGTGGACAGCGACTACGGTAGGTCTTAACTCGGCATCAACAGAGGGTCATATTGATAAAGAATCCTTGCCAATTCTCACGATAAACAAGTCTCTAAGCTAATTCGTATTACAGATCTTAAAGTTGATCAAAGGTAGTATATAAGGTAGTATATCCAAACCCTTCAACAATAAATGAATTAATTTTAATAACAGTGACAATTCTAACAGCAAGAATTAATTTTTAAAAAGTAATTGGTCTGAATAGCTAAGCCGGGTCGCCGAATCGATCTCCCGCTCACTACCAGCATGGAACACCGATTTTTGGCTCCTGTATCAGCTTCCCAGTTACTCCTAATGTATCCAGATCTTTAAAAAGGCTTTATACATATTACCAACAAGGAAGGGCCATCGTCAGTTTCCCTCCTACTTCATCCAGAATAAACAAATTGTCCCTTATTCAGTACCACCAGGGATAAACGATTAAGGTCCCAGTGTTGCAATGTCATCCAACTGACTCTCAATTTCTACACCTGGGACAGACTTTATAGCTCTCAGTTCACCCATAGGACACTAAATCGCAGAGTGTGCACATAGATGTCTGGGATATTGTTTTACTATGGAAGTCAAAAAGGAGAGAGACTTCGGGAGGACCTCATTCGGCAACAGCTCTGGACCGAATGATCAGAGAAAGTATATGCAAACCAGTGTATGCAGGAATGATTGTTTGATATATTGCACAGTATTAATTCAACTAGTTTATGGGTAATATATTCACGTATTTCATTTTTGTTTATGCTTTCAACATACATTATTACATGTTTTTTTTTTTTTGCTTCACCTAGTTTCATTTATTTTATTTTATTTTTAATAAAGATAAATGAAAACAAAACTTGGGCTACTTTTCCTTTTCTATGGGCAGAAAAGGGTGAAGTTATTGAGTTCCACAGAAACTGTCTTGACAACACATGAAAAAGTGTTTTGCCGCGCTACTTCACTTTTTTTTTTTCTGTTGACCTTTACAACAAAATAACTGGGGATTAAGCTTGGGTTATTTCACCTTCTTTGCTGGTGATAATTACTTCAGTTGTTTAATTTTTCTTATTAAAGTTCTGTAGACGAAACCACATACAAAGGATGCCAGCGTCCGCTACCTCACGAGAAGAGCAGGCAAACTGGGGCAAAAAGTCGGGGCGTGATGGGTCAGGAGTCGGCCAGGATGTATGCTTGTCAGTTTAGAAGGCTTTCTGGCACATATACCGTAACGATTTCTTTTTTTATATTTTGATAGGAATATATATTTTGCAATTTAGGAAATCGGAAACTGAATGTTGCAAAAAGTAATTTTATGGTCTCCAAGAGGAAGTATGTCACGGCGTGCGTCGTGAGGCTGAATAATCAGGAAATTGGGAACGTCAGTGCATTCATATATTTAGGTAGTGTGATAAGCAAGGAAGGGAATTTACAGGATGAAGTGGAGGAATAGTAAGCAAGGAAGGAGAATTATAAGCTGGCTACACAGAAGGCGGTGAATAAAGAAAAAAGAAAGAGAAGTGGGCATGGAAGTAAAGAAGCAGTTACACAACAACACTGTGATCCCTCCTGTTTGGACATTGCTGGAAAGACACACAAGTCTAGAGTGAGAAGAATGGAAATAAGTCTGAGTGATGCATGTAGAGTAAGGCTGAGAGACAGACAAATCAGGCAATTAAGAAGCGTTCCGCTGTTGATGTGAACGGCTAACGGTGAGAAAAGTACTCAGATGTCTTGGCTATGTGCAGAGAATGGAGAATGAGAGACTGATTAGGAGAGTGTATGTAAGTGAGACGAGGTTGACTTAAAGGGAGGGGAGGACTGCATGAGGTGGAGGGATGGGGTAGAAAGATATATGAATGAAAGTGGTGTAAGTTCAAGAAAGAGCAGCCTTATGACGGAGTACAGGGAGTCATGGTTTTTATGCAGCCATCACTTCTGGGATTAAGGTGTCTGGTTATAGGACAGATAGACACTCTTTAGTAATCTCTTCAGTGTTATTTAAATCATCTTAAATTTGACATACTTTGCATCAATTACATACAGGAGAGTATTAACAGGGCTGTACAGACTTAACCTGGCAAACTACAGGTGCTATGGAGGCCCTGTAGCCGAGGTGTATACGACCCCAAATCTCCTTACAGAAAACAGGCTTGTATTCCCGCCGGCTAAGGAAGATCCCTAACACCACTTCCTGACCAAATCATTTCGGATTCTTTGCTGTTATTAAAGCAGTGTGTGTAGCTATTAACAGCGTGAAGAAAGAAAATAATAAAGCGTAATATACAGAATGAATTGCTAAGACGGAAGTGCTACAATATCTCCTGTGCCACCAAGAATACGGTTCGACGTCCAGCAGGTGACATCATGTACCAAAGTGTGGATAGAGGCAACCTGTGAATAGGGAGGAGGGTGTCCACTGAGGGATAGCTAGGGACAGAGTTAGCCTGCAGGGATGGTGATAGTGGGGGCAGATATAGCAGTGTGGTTGTATGGAGGGTGGGTGGGGCTCGCTGTGGGGGCCCGGGATGGTGGCGGGATACAGGACACGGGTTAAGGTCGTTGGCTTAGGAGGGAATCTTTCAGCTCCTCTTTGCTGGTCTATTTCTGCATTTAGCACGTTTATAGTCTCTTATGAGTTATGTAAGTAGCTATGTCGATATTAAAAAAGTATAACACCTAGGTATAACGAGCTTCAATATCAAGATAAATTGCCAAGATAAACTGTCAATCGTAAGGCACAAGAATGTCCCTAAGAGCAGAGAACTTAAAACAAAAACTAGAAAAAATGTGGAAAGCTCTAGGGTATTGCAGAAATATTGATGAGCACTTTATAGTTAGATTTCACCTAAACTAAGCATTATATAGAGAAGATATTAGTTTCTCCAGATCTAATACTTAAATCGCAGAGTTGTCGTCTACAGCCATTTTTGGAACTATACTTAATACCATGTTCCATTTAGCAACACTTTTTTAGACTTTTTTGTCAAGTATCATTAATTATCGATTAACTTTACCATAAAATTTGGCTGTGTCTTGGAAATTTTGATGATCACCGACACTGTAACTGCTTTTTAGAGATTTTTTTTTTTTTGGGTGGTGGTGGAGGGGGGGGGCAACTCTACGGTGGGAGGATATCAGCAGCAGCACTAAGCCACCATCAGTGCTAGGTTTTATGATGCCCAGATTTTTAACCTTTTCAGCTGGGTTGATGGCCAGGTGTAGTCAGATTGGAGAGTCAGCTTTACTAGTAACCAAGAAGACTCATTCCTACCTTGTACCTAACCTTCACAGAATTCCATGCAACCACAACTTAACATTCAATTTGTGGCAGTGACAGTTCCTTATTACGAAGCATACCTACTGTGGCTGCACCGTATATAAAAGTCGCAGATATAAACGTTACTAAACACCTCCAGTCAAACAGGGAGGTGATATTAGCTGCTGGGTAAAGGAAAATTAGTTTAGGTTCACAGTACTGGCAGTAAGTGATGTAAAAGATAGCTGATAAAAATATATATCTACCTTTATGAAAAATCAGATAGGGAATGTAGCCAATTATCTCCCAGGTGAACTTTCCAATCACGGGTTAGTGGGCTATAAAAGTAACATAGTTCCTCATAAAGTACTCGCCCCGGCCGATTGGTGGTCTGATGAGAAAAGCCTTCCCCGTTCCGGCTGTCGACTCGTTACATTATTAGCTACTGGGGGCATATTGTGGGAGCCGGTAATGCGTGGGTTAGCACTTCTAACGCGCAACTGGAAAAACCCTAGTTCGATTCTCGGACCGGTCAGACTCTTGGACAAAGTTTGTTTCCCCCTTGTCCTTGTCGGCCCAGCAGTACTTAGAACAGCCTAGAAGGAAACTAGAACCTTGTGTGCCGTTCTAGTTCACTTATTTTAACTTGGACATAATTTTCGTCCTTTTGCAGCTTAGTTCACGTAGCTCAGTGGCAAAAAAAGACAATGCTTCAGCTCTCCACCCTTTCCATGGTGCTTCTTCGTGACTAACATCATATTCTGGTGTTTATCTCTTGTTACAGCTCAACATCCAAGACGGAGAGATGGTAAGTTTGGGTCAAATTAAAATGAACAGATTACGAAACCTTACAAAACGATGTCTTCACGACCTTCGTGTGGTGGCACCGATATAACCAGGTAGTTTCGCCACCCGGTTATATATACAGATGTCATTCAACTCCTTCCTGTCCCCTGAAGAAAGGGTGGTGGACCGCAGGAAAAGAGCAGCTTCACACAGTTCACGGGCCACACGACTAAATGAAAAAAAAAAAAAATGTAGTCGACAGGCACTGTTTATTTATTTATTTATTTATTTATTTTTATTTATTTATTTATTTATTTATTTATTTTGCCATATGTCAAAACTGCGGTTATCTGACAAGGCAGTCGATTACGTTTCGCTCCTGAAAGGTCGATCTGTTGTATATTTAATCCCTTATTACTGTCATAATTTTTTTTTAATTTTCTTAAGGGCTGTATTTCAAGCGGCATAAGAGATTTCGTAACACCTCTTCCTTAGCGTTTTATTCTGTATATCACACCGTAGCACTCTCTTGTATGCCAGCCTATTTATTTCGTTTTAATGTCGACATGGTTCGCATCAGTGGCATACTAGAGGACACTGAAGAGTAATGTGTAAAATAAATAGCTAAGGAAGAGGTGTTACGAAATCTCCAAAGCCACTTAGAATGCGGCCCTGAATATGAACGACCAGACAAAGCTCACCGTAACTGAATTTTGGTATCCTTTCGCGTGGCAAGTTTACATCAGACGTGCTGAATGGTGTGTAAACTTTCCATTTAGCCCGCGTTAACCGGCCCTCCTCGCTATCTTTACCGACATCTAAATTAAAGACCCCTCCACACCCGCTAGGAGTCGGTTATAAAAAGAAAAAAAAAAAAATCGCTAGGAGTCAGAGTTTTAAAAAGGAAAATCCTAACCAATTTTATGATGTCTCAGTAATAGTTAACTTTTACCACAGATCGTTTTGTTTTTCATTTTCTTTTTATTAAATATTCACACTGATTGGATTCTGCGGGGTTTGGTAGCTGTATGAGTGAAGACAAATACATTTACAAGCAATCTAATGAACGACCTAAGCTTTGGAGTGTTTATAAATATCGCCTCATGTTACGAAGTCCCCCGCGATTCTCCATTGGATGCTGTATTCTCACAAACTTTCTTGCGCCTAAGTTGTGTTTAAGACGACTTGCTTTTTTTTTTTAAACTCAAAAAACCATCGTACACGCCACTGTGCAACCAGGGAGAGCTTGAAAGCGAAAATATACGAAAATCACACAAATTCTGGCAATATTAAACTGTTACAGAGATGTGTTTATCCTGCATATAGGTAAGAATTCTTGATTAATACGAACCTTGCTTCCCCCTTGAACCCCCCCGTCCACTCCCCCACCTCAGGGTTATGGTTTGAGGCGCTGGTTGTCCACGGTTGAGATGGGTTAGGTTAGATGACATTAGATTAGACTAAGTTGGATAATGTTAGCAGAAGTTTGGATGGGTTAAGTTAGTTGATATTAGCTTAGATTTGGTTAGTTTACATTTCATTTTAGGTTTAGTTAAGTTTAGTAAGTTGAGACAAGTTCAGTTCAGGCTGGGTTAGGATTTGCTAAGGCTACGTTGGGTTGGCCGGGATATCCTTCGATCCTGGACCTTAATGTAATGTTGGTTTTAAAATTTGACCGTATTTCGGGCAGCTTAGGAGGCTTCTCTGTACCTCCTCCTTGGCGATTTATTTTGCATATTAGGATTTAACTTTCAATTGTATGTTATTTAGAGAGAGAGAGAGAGAGAGAGAGAGAGAGAACA
>JAGKTI010002449.1:34157-46619 GCA_018397915.1 Birgus latro
TAGAGAGAGAGAGAGAGAGAGAGAGAGAGAGAGAACACTGGGAAGGAATGGGCATAAGACATTACTTTTTTGAGTAAGGGGGGGGCGAGCCAAAGAAGAGATGAAACAGAACTTAACCCCTTGATCCGGTAACTGCTTTTATATATTTATTCTGGCTGCCTCGAGACGATTTATTTAACTTTAGGAAGGGCTGTTGTACTGAAGGGATTACTGATGTCTGCCTCTAACCCCTACAGTTCGAAACCTCTCCTAAACTGAATATAATCTGTTATTTTTATCCAACTCCTGATGGACGAAAAGACTCCCCTATGCTGAATAAAATCGTCGGGTGGCAGCAAGAAAAAGACAAAAAAGAAGGAAAGAAAAAGCGAAAAAGAAGCGTTATGGAAGGACAGTACACAGTAGGATAGGAGGGGGTGGTGGTATGGTTGAGGGGAGGGAGCGATGGGTGGTTGGTTGAATGGTTGGCGAGATGTTTGGGTGGATTAGAGATGAAGTGGATGGTACGTTGGAGGGCAGGATGGATGGATGGTTAAATGAATAATAGAATGGCAAGAAGTAGTAGTAGTAGTAGTAGTAGTAGTAGTAGTAGTAGTAGTAGCAGTAGATAAAAGTGCAGGCTCATATGAATGTGAACTCGGTGGACTGGAGGCCGAAAATATCCTTCTTCCGCAGTTCTCCATCCTCCTTTCGGGGGATAGGGAGGGGATTAGGGGACGCTTGTATAGTCAGCTGCACTACCCGTTCATATCGGTGCCGCCACGTGAAGGCTCCCTCTCCAGCACTAGGAAGGCAAGGGAGAATGGTTAAATACAGTAGGTGGTTGGTGGAAAGGAAGGGAGCGTGAGGCAGAACACAGACGGAAGGTGAGGCTAGTTTGTTTGATGGATGGTGTGATGAAGGATGGGGTGAATTGGTGTAACAGAGGAATGGAAGGAAGGAGGGCTGTTTGGATGCCATAAGATGCCATTAGACAGTTTGTATTCCCCTGATGATGACTTGCAACTTGAACGCTATGTCGTGGTTACATGAAATTCGATAAACAGTCGTTATGAGACAGAAACGAGTCTTCTTGGTTACTAGTCAAATCGGCTGTCTAATCCGACCACACTTGGCCATCCACGGAGCTGAGAGGCGCTAAAGATCTACGTCAGGTGAGAGCAACGTGTTATGCCGGGGTGAATGTTACAGGTAGTGGGAAGGAAGGGCTATTCTTACAGCAGCTGACAGGACAGAGTAATTATGATATAGACAGGACTACTGAAAGAAAAGAGCAACTAAACTTTAATTTGACTTAAAATTTCCATCACTGCATCATTATTGCTGGACTGTAACAATATGCTGACTCTAGAGTATGGCGCTAGTCACGAAGAGGTGCTAAGGAAAGGGTGTAGAACCATCGTATTGTCTTATTCAGCTACAAGAATTTATTTGCAGAAGAACGAAAAATCCCAGCATATTATAGTGATGAGAGAGAGAGAGAGAGAGAGAGAGAGAGAGAGAGAGAGAGAGAGAGGAGAGTGTGAAGGAGGGTCAGAGGATGGCAGGCAGTAATGGGTAGGGGAGGTAGGAATAGGCAGAGGAGTCAGGAATGGGTGGAGAAGGCAGGGTAGGGTATGGCAAGGTAGGCAGGCCAGACTAGGGTGGCAAGAGTGTGAGAGGCATAGAGGAGTAGTGTAGGCAGGAGGGTGGAAGGCAAGGGAGGATGGGGAGGCAGGGGAGAACAGGGATCAGGTAGGAAGAGAATGGGAGGCAGCGAAAGGAAGGGAAGGGTAAACAGGAGTGTTGGTGAGGCAGGGAGGGGTAAGGCAGCAAGAGAGTGGGAGGCAGGGGAGAGGAGGGAAATGTTAGGTCAGGTAGGGAAGGGTGGGAGACAGGGGAGTGGAGGGAAAGGTTAGGGATGGTAGGGAAGGGTGGGAGGCAGGGGAGTGGAGGGAAAGGTTAGGGATGGTAGGGAAGGGTGGGTGGCAGGGGACAGTGGGATAGGCAGGTAAAACTAACAAAAGGGTGACAGATATTCTTGGGTAGGCAGGCAGGGCAGAGTAAGTCAGGAGGGAATGTGTACAGGGCAGGGAAAGGTTAGGCAGGAGGGAGGAAGTGAGGCAGGGCAGGGAAGGGAGAGGCAGGAGGGAGGGAGTGAGGCAGGAAAGGGAAGGGTAAGGCAGGAGGGAGGGAGGTTGGCCTGGGGCTGGGGAAGACCAGACACCGGCCAGACAGGACCCCGGGAAAGGTTACCCACCCACCCACCCACCCACCCACCCGGTGAAAGTTGCTACCACTCCTCTCCTGCCCTCTCACACCGCAACCACCACAGTTACCCCCACCACAACCACCAGTCACCCCACACCTACCACAGTTACACCACCACAACACAGTTACCAATTACCTCCACCACAGCTGCAGCCACCGTTTACCACCACATTTACCACAACTATAACGATCTCTTCCCAAACTAATTACAACCCTTCCTCCACACCACACCTGCCACAGTTAAAACCATCATTTGACCAACGCACCTGCCACCAACGCACCTGCCACAGCTACCACAGTTATAAACATCGCACCACCACCACAATACCCTCCTACTTGATCCCCAATACATCTACAGCCACCACAATAACCACAGCACCACACCTGCATTAGCTCTCAGTTACCACACCCCCTCCACCTACGAGCGTCCACAGCTGCCATAACCACCACAACTACTTTAGCTTCTGTCGCAACCACCGTAACCACAGAATTCCCCCCACTGCCACAGCTACCACCACATTTACCACAGCTACAAACACCTTATAAGTGTATCCGTCATAACTATTACGACTTACATAGCCTACAAACATAAGCTAATTACAACCCACCACTACAGTCAGTCATCTCTACCACAGCACCCTTGCTCTTGTAGTCACTTTACTTAACCACAACTACCACAACAACCATTCCCCACTCTTGTACCACCGCCACCATCACCACCACAACAAACATCACAATCACCACGTCCTCCTTTAACACCACAACCACCAACACTACCACGGCCACCTCCATAACCACCACTACCACCACCACCACCACAACCATTATCAGCAAACACCACAACTGCCACAGCTACCGTACTCACTGTCACCGCCACTACCGTTTACCACAGCCACTGCCAAGCCATCACCACAGCAAATCACAAATGCCACCACAATAACCACAAACACCACCACTACCAAAGTCACCACCACCATCACCACCACCACCACCACCACCACAACTCCACTTAGTCACACCACTTTCGTCGAATTAGCAACAAGAATATCACAGTTCGCAAGTTTAAGAATGGAGGAGGAGATAGGAAGAGGGAGGGGAAGAGGTTGGAGATTGGAAGGGGTGATAGGACGTAAGTGGAGGGGATGGAGAGGGGGATAGGAGGCCGGGAAGAAAGGCTGGAGATGGGATGAGTGATAGAGCGGGGATGGGAGGGGAAGAATGGGAGGGGAGGAGGCGGAGGGAGTATTCACCTTAATATTGAAGGTTATGGTAACGGTAGGATAGATTTGTAGGTGAAAAAATAGACTTCTTAATTGTAGGATAGATATGAGGGTGAAAAAAATAGGATTCTTAATTGTAGGACAGACTGGAAGGCTAAAAAAACAATATAAACTAAGAATAAGGAAGGAAAGGGAAACTCGAATCACCGACACTAATAAGGAAAACAAAGAAGGGGAGAGGAAAGGAGGAATTAAAAGTACCAGCCATAACTTTACCCCTTCAATCCGGGAACGTCTTATTTATTTATTTATTTATCTCTTTTTATTCACCATCAGACAGAATTATTCAGCTTAGATGTCCCTGGCTATGGGGATAAGTCAGGGTCGTCCACTTTCCAGTAACGGTGGAAAGGAAACCGTGACTGGGAAAGAATCTGTGGCATACTGATCCTTCCTTCCACTTTCAGAGAGAGAGAGAGAGAGAGAGAGAGGTGTGTACCCTCAATAATTTCATAAGTGATTGTATCGAGATGACGGAAGCTGATATTAATGTGGCAAATGAAAACAGGTTCTGTTATACGAGGCGGATATATGAACACAGAGGGGTCGTATATACCTCACAGCGGAGAGTTACACCCCTACTGGCGCGCGAGCTTACAGGATCAATAATAATAATAATAATAATAATAATAATAATAAATAATAATAATAATAATAACAGAAAGAAGAGACGATGAAAAAGAAAACTGCAAAATGAGAGGTTAACTGAGGGGTGACTGAGTCGAGAGTCTTGGAAAAAGGATTACATTGACGGGACCAGGAAAACAGTCGAAGCATGAGAGATTAAGCCCTTCAGACAGATGACGTCATTTTTCTCCTACAGATTATCATTATTTTTTTAAGTTTACGGGAGATTATTTGCAGTGAGGGGATAAATGAACTATATATCTGACTCCTCCAACTTTTTAAAAATCTCTCAAACACTGAAGAATGATAGCTGATGGAGGAATAAGGAGAGGAAGGCGAAGAACGAGATGGGGGAGGGAAAGCGAGAGAGTACTTGAGGACATGGGGGATAGACTGGCGTGGGGTGTGGATATCGAAATAGAATTGTTGCAAAATGAAGGGCTAACTGAGAGAACCGGTAGGAAGTTAGTCCCCTCAGTCCGAACGCCTATTGATTATTTCACACTATCACCAGACGATTTTATTCATCTTAAGACAAAAACTATAGTAGGGAAGGGGTTAATGGCTACTTCTTGCTCCTCCAGTTAGAATGGTCTCCCCGAAGCTAAAGAAAACGGTCTGAAAGTGGCAAGAAAACTAAAATAGGCGTCAGCGGAATGAAGGGGTTAAGGATATGAAAACTAAGGCAGATAGAGGAACTGAATGGAGGAGAGAGAGAGAGAGTATATATGTTTTGCTTTGGTGCAGGGTATACGTATGCAGATATAAACCCCTATCTGGAAACTGAGGATATAACTCTCACATGCTAGAATTTAATGCTTAACCAATACATTCAAAAGAAGTATTTTTCATTTTAAGCAATCCACCGCCAAACGATTATCTTCAGCCTAGGGAGGGTCTTTGGTAGTGGAAGGGGGTAATTAATGTGACAGCGAACCCCATTAATCAAAAAACTCTCTCCTAAACAAAAAAAAAAAAAAAAAAAACAGAAGTTTTTCGGTTGCTCATAAACAACTTAGGAAGGATCTCAGGTACTGAAAGAGCTAATGGAAGCTACTTGAAAGCCTCCAGATTGAAACCTCTCTTCCAGGCAGAAATGTCATTATGGTTGCAAGAATAAAACCAGTGACGTTCTCTAGCTGAAGTTGCTGACTGTAGCGGGAACATCGCTGGGTAAGTCAAACGCTGTCATCATATTTTCCTCAACACAGCTTTTCTTGTGTCGCCCCGGAATGACATGGGAGGAGGGCTGTTTAGTCCTCTTCTCCCCTCCGTACTGTCCCCTTCCCTACCATCTACAGTCCCCTCTATCCCTTCTGTTTTGCTCTCCTCAGCCTCCTGCTATCCTGTCACCTTCCTCCTCCCTAGTCAGCCCAAACCCCCTCTCCTGCAGTCCTTTCTCTCGTTCCCTGACCTACCCTTTCCCTCCTGTCCCCTCCCCTTACTTACTTACCCCTCTCCCTCCCCTTTCCGTCCCCATCCCTTCCTCTGTTGCCTCTTCCCCCAACCTTGCTGCCATCTCCACTTTCCCCCTCTGCCCCTTTCCTCACCCGTGCCCCACCCTCCCCTGCGTTCACATATCCCAGCGGGTTGGACGGTCGGGGCTGCTGCAACACCAATGGCAACAATGGGAACACATGTCATCCCCGTCGCCGACTTCATCATTGTGGGTCTTGGTGCTGAGGATTAGAGGGATTTATGACTCGCTTTGACTCACCGATGGAAGTGATGTTCAGGCAAGCTTCTAGTGCACTGGCCAGATTCAAGTGCACAGGCAAGTATTAAGTTAAAAGGCAGTCTTCAAGGGCACAGATAACGGCCAGGTCCGAAGAAAATATGAGGTGCTTCTAAACTGGTTATCTAACGATTCCGAGACAGTTAGCCATCTTCAGAGCAGCTAAGCATACCGTTTCTTCATCCTTTTAGCACAATGATATTATTATTCTTTGACTCGTGCGACCGTCAGACGATTTTATTCAGCTCTGGGGGGACCCTCGTACTAAATACTTTAAAATGTGAGACGTCGCGCACACAGGAGGGAGAGGGGTCATGATCTATATGGCATAGTAGGCTTCGTAGCACGTTTTCCATTGCGATTTATTTAGCACAGTACACCTTTACATTCCATTGTATGTTGTTTATATACTTTTATTATCTGAACAGTTTGCACAAGTACCAGGCCAGAGGATACTTAGATCCACAGTAAATGGCTAAATAAAAGAGGTGTTGCGAGATCTCCAAAGCCACGTAGAATATGACCCTGAGTATCACCTGGGTGTCACCTATACAGCAGCGGCTGGTGTGGCGACCTGACGCCAAACACACCTGGCATCATTAACACTTCTGCTTCCCGTGACGTTTTTTTTTTTTCTATTTATCGTTGTTTCGTTTTGAAGATTCTGTTTAGCTAACGAAAGATCTCTCGTATGAAAGTCTTTGATGAAGGGTATACCTAACCTTTCGACTTGGAAAGGGCTTTCTAAAGCTAAATAAAAATTTGTCTTTGGATAGCAGTAATAACATAAAATAAGAAACGGATCATCGGAGTGAAAGGGTTAAAGCTTCCGCCACTCACCTTGCAGTTACCTAAAGCAAGCAAAGAAGAGCGACTGGTGGGTTAGGTTAGTGAAGGCTGGGTTAGATCAGAAGCTTGACTCCGGTGTAAATGTTCTTCCGCCCAGGGGAAATGGGTGATTTATCGTAAGAAGAATTTTCACCTTCTAGATACGCAGCAGCAACCACCTACCTTTCAGAGGCAAGTTATATCCAGTGTCTATTATAATACGTTGTGCCCGAAAAGAATAAGAGATCCTGATTTAAAACGTTTGACTTTCTCTTGCCTTGATAGCACCAGCTTCCTTATATCCTCATCTCACACTCCATTTCTGTCATACCGGAACTCTGAATAACCCAGAGAGTATCGTCTGATCTGACAGTTGATATACTTCACATATTACTGACGAAAAATGGTGAATTCTTGTCACAGAGACCCTTCCCCCACCAGCCTCCTACCGCCACGCCATACCGAGACTGTAAATAACCCTTCTGATATACAAATGAAAACACGAATTCCTGTAAGAAAAGAAAATGATTTATCTGTACCAGTCTCCCACTCGCACACCTCCCACGTCCTAGGGCCACGTCATACCGAGGCTCTGTAAATATCTCGAAGTGCTCCTTCTGATTAAGGACTAATTTCAGTAAAGAATTTTGCCATACTTGTACCATCCCTCCTTTTAGTACCACGTTACATCGAGACTATAAATAACGAAGGGTACACTTTGTAATCTAAGCACAAAAATGTACGTTCCTGCTGAAGAATTTTGACACTCTTGTACTGGAGTAGCGACCACCTCCATCTCCCTTTCCCCGAACCTTCTAGCATCGCTGGCCGTACTCACAAACTCTCCTAAGCTTGAGCTGTGTACAAGATTGCCTTAATTTCCGTTATTCTTTACTCGCACAGCTGCCAAACACTTTAAATGAATATGGAGTAAATATTTAAATGATAAAGTGTGAGAAACATAACGGTAACTGATAAAAGCTAACTGATATGGAGACTTGTTCATCTTGTAAAAGGGTTAGAATCCCTCACAAATACTGGACGGGAATTACATGTTTACGACCGAATCCCTGTCGTCACTTAGATTTGTTTCTTCAGGAAGAACTAAAGACATTGGAAGACTCTGCTTTCTCCTGTCCTTTTCCTTTCTGGGAAATGGATCTCAGTTACGACAGGGAATTGATGGTAAGTGTGTTTTTGAATCTGGCCCCTGTAGTGCGGAGTACCCCGACGCCTAAGGGTGGCGGCCGGTGGCCGAGTACTGTGTGGCTTCCCTATCATTCCCCTCAGTTCAATTATGCCTTTCTTATTTCATTTGTGCTATGTCCAGATGGCTGTATTCAGTGTAGGAAAAACTTCCTGTACTCACTGGGTTAATGGAGGCTATACAGTATATAACCGGACAATTCTGTTCAATTTATAGGTCTCTCGTGTTGAACGGTAGGCGACATCAAACTTCTGATCAAAAATTCTCTCCTACGCTGAATAAATCGTCTGGCGATAGCAAAAATTATTTTCTAAAAATGAGAATCCATTTCAGAGCTGCGAATGAAATAGTCGAGATATCTGTCGACGTCAGGGAATTACTGGAGACAATTCGTATTCCCCTAAATCCGGTGTCAGATTTCTCTATTTAATTTTTCTACCAACACATGATTTTATTCAGTTTTGGGAGTCATTTTGCAGTGAACGGAAAAAAAAAAAAACGTATCTAACCTCAACATTCGAAGTCTCTCCAAAGCTGAACAAAGTAATCTGTAGAAAACAGGAGTAAATTGAAAAATATGTTATGTGGAGCAAAGTGATTAAGAATGAAAAGCTGAGAGGCAACTTGAATAAACTCTTCTGCCGGCAGCAAAATTAAGTTAGTTCAGATTTATGTCGCTGTCAGAGGGTCAACACTGATAGAACTCTGACAAGTATAGTCTTAAACGAAATCTTGTCTTCCGCAGTCGTCCAGATCTTTATACTTATTTCCTGATTTAATTTGCAGCGTTCATAAAGGTGTTATCAGTGACAAATTTGACCTTCAGATACTACGGGATGTGTAATACGGATAGTAGTGTGCTATTAAGATGATTGATAACCATAGTTCTGAATCAGTTCATCCAATTTGGGGAGGAGGGGGGATATAGATTTTCTTGGACTTGTTAGTACGTGGTATTATTATATATAGAGGGGTTTAGAAAAGTTTTCACGCCGTAAATGACATTACCACACACAATTATTTCCAAGTCACACACTTTCACGCCACATATTAACACACGACACACTGCCACACCAAACATTGCCAAAACACACTGCCACACCAAACACTGCCAAAACACACTGCCACACCAAACACTGCCACATCGCATACTGCCACATTACCACACCACACCCTGCCACACCAAACATTACCACACCACACACTGACACACCAGACATTAAACACACCACACACTGTTCATTTCACAGTCACACCTTCCACTGCCACGTTCTTCTACTGAATAGGGACATTTTCAACACTACACATAGCCTATAGCATTGAACGCCGGCAGCTACAATAAAAAAAAAAAGCACACCTAGCACACATGAATTGATATGAATACACAGCTTGAGCAGTGGATAAAAAAGAAAGCCCCCTCACAGCACTAACTGAATGAGCTCATCAAAGCAGTTATTTTCCGGACGTCAGCGAGTATGCCATCCACCTGCACCGCTCTGACTCATGTGCCCTCCAGCTGCCTCGCCCGACTAACTTTAGAAGATAAATACCGGGAATTAATGGAGGGGTAACTCAGAGGTCTGGGGGAGTGAGTGGGGAACAGGTCACGCCCGAGGCAGGACCCACATCTGTACAGACCGCACCCGAGTGGCAGGTGTGCAAGTGCCCTTTGTACCCACACCCAAACCCAGACCCATACTCACACCCATATTCACACCCACACCCAAACCCACACTTACAACTGAACCCACACCCACATCTACAGTACATCTAAGCTCGAAGCCACACCCATTTCTACACCCGCAGCCACACCCACACCCACAGCAATATCTAAACTCAGGCATACCCATATCCATATCTACTCTCACAGCCACACCCACACCCACACCAGCAGTAATACCCTCATCTACATCTACACTTACAAGCACACTTTCATTTGCACCTAAATCACAGCCACACCTACAGCCACACCCACTTCTATATTCAGCCACATTGTCATCCACATTTACACCCATAACTGGACCCATACTGTTGCATTCTTTCCCACCCACTTCCCTACTTGATACACTCACACCAACACCCACAAAGTTATCCACACGTATTCCAGGTATCCACAACCAAACCCGCACACTTACCTATGCTCCAGTACCCACACTAACAACAGGCATCCACATCCCTAATATAACCCACACTCGAGCTAGGCACACTCTCCCACACCCTCATTACACTGCCTCCCACACCAAATACATCCACACCCACAGCACGCAATCATATCACCACCAACAAGTATCCACATCCAACACTCAGACCCACTCTAGGAACCTGCACCCATTCATCCACGCAACACATACCAACACATTCACACCTACAACCACTCACTCGCCATTATACACATTCAGTCGTACTCATACAGCCACATATAACAAGAACAACACAAAATGAACATGTATACTCATAACCTCATACAGCGAAGCACCCGCACTTACACTCCTTTTCTAAAATCACTCCATGTTAGAACAAAGCTTACATAATTACCTACATCACCTAGTCTCTACAGACACTTTAAACCAGAATATCCAGTACTTGCAACACCTAGTACCGTTGACACCCACTACTAAGAAGTCGCCTCCACAGATGTTGGTTGGCGCACAAACCAGTAACGTTAGCATTATCAGAACAGTTGTAATGGAATCCCTGGTGAGTTCCATACCTCCAAAGTGAAGCTTACCAGAATGGAGACTGCTTTTGCTGAGATGTAAATAAATTACCTCTGGAATCGGCCCTTAATATTTTGTGACAACACTGGCCCGGTGACCGACTCTGCATGATAAAGCTGATGTTCACTAAAAGGGTCATATTCTACGTGGCTTTAGAGGTTTCTCAGCATCCCTTCCATAGTAATTTATTCTGTACATTACACCTCAGTATCCTCTCCTGTACTATTGATGCCAACTATGTCAATACAAGGAAAAGTCGTCAGCCCTGAAGGTCGGAAAATGAGATTCGCTGCTGGTAACAAGCACGTCGCTTAAAAAACCTAACCCTTTTTTATGCAACAGTGACGTGATTCTGCATGGCACTGGTTTACATTTTTTTGAGAGATGATAAATTTAGTCAAAGGATGTCAAGCACCCAAATAAAAAATGTACCTGGTAGTTTCATCGTCACCTGTAGTTATGAAAGTCTTAAGTAATCTCATGTCATATTTAATTTAAAAGATTCAGATACAAGTGTTTGATACGGCTCAACTCGAATTGACTCGACTCGGGTAGAATAAAATTGTCTCAGCCTTTACTTTGTACTGAAGATATTACGCAAAATTCAGACTGATACGTCAATTTTTTTTTTGACAAATTTGATGCAAAAATGTTTATCTTACCCCCCTGGTCAACAGACGGAGAAACTTTAACCAAATCATGATGAGTCAGAGCATACAAGAGGATATTAAAGTGTAATGTGCAAAAAAGAAAAAGTTAAGAACGAGGTGCAACGAAGCCTCCTGCGCCATCAAGAATACGGGCCAGAGATCCACAGCAAAGGACCCTTCCCAGTTATCAAGTCGAGAGCGTCCCGTCAGTCGTGGCCTTTTAAATTCTTGTCTGGGAGTAAGTGGCGGGGTGGGTGGCGAGTCAGGGCACAACAAAAATATCATAGTACCGAGACCTTTGCTTGCTTATATTTCCCAAGCACAAAGGAGCGTTCGCAGACGGCATCAAATCTTTTGGTCTACAGTGTGGAAATTATTGAACTCTTCCCAATTTGCGATGGTTAAAGTTTTCCAGACATACCTTTAGGACACGAAAATGAAGGCTGCTTAAAGGGATTCTAGTTCTACTTTCGTTGGCTTGGTTTTCAAACAGCCCAGGTAAATGAAGAAAGTAACAAATCTCTATTTTCATTTCTGCGAGGCCAGCAAGAGAAAAAGGCTATATAAAAGAATCTTAATAAACCCTAAACCTTTGTGGTTTTATTAATTTCATTCTTGGTACTTCCAGGTATGTTTTATTCAGCCAAAGAGAAACTGACCGACAGGCGATGGCTCAAGATTTCCAAACATATTTTGCAGACGAAACTCAGTAACACGACGACGAAAATGAAAGGGGGGGGAGGGTCGACTTTCATTTCCACAATATCAGCATAATCATTTCTCTTAGACTTTTAAGTTGTCAAACAATGTCCAATAGGCAGTGGTTCCAGTTATTCAGGTGTATTTTACAGACGAACCTCAGAACATAGATACATCTGCTACTTGTAAATTGTAATTCTATTTTCACATCAGGAAATGAGCATCAGTGTTTTTCATCACGAGTTCCAGATCACCCCGCCCACTTTTCGTGATTTACGTTTTTCATACATAATTTGCAGACGAGTTCAGAAACACGAAAGTAAAGGCTTCCACAAGAAACCCAACGCCACCAACAAAACTAATAACCTAGTGTACCACATCACCTTATCGGCTATCGGTGGCGTAAGTTTTTCAGACATACTTTGCAGACGGACAGTAGCAAAGCGAAAATACAGGCTAAGTATGAGTG
>JAGKTI010002450.1:0-14852 GCA_018397915.1 Birgus latro
AGATAATAGATAGATAGATAAACAGACTGGACATAACTATAGAGGATACAGGTATTTATGTAAAACTGCACCCCGTCTCTTACAGCACATATGTCACTCTGTACAGCAGTAACGTAACTGAGAAAACATCACATTTCATGTGTTGGACCATTAATGTGTCCCTGTGTAATATCACCGTGTTGCTTGTTCATGACACTATCCAACAACAACAACAACAACATGAACTACGGTACCGTTATTTAATTTGCCATAATTAACATCACCATGGCCAACACTGCCACGCAGACACGCATTATTTTGTCATGCACTGACACCGACAGTACTGTATTTTGTCCCCTTCCCCCTCCACACACATACACTCGCACATGGTAACCCACATTTAATACCCATAAGTACCTCCTGTCTCACTTTATTCCTGTTTCTAAAGCATAATATTACTCCCACAAATATACATAACTACACAGATACCTCAGACACAGGCACACTGAGATGCTTACAGCCTGTATAGTCTACTAATGGTGAACCCCACAGGTCTGGTGCTGAAGGACATCATCGAGAAGTATTTCGTGTCGCCAACACTGCTGCGTGTGGTACGTGTGGCCAAGGTGGGGCGAGTGCTCAGGCTGGTGAAGGGAGCCAAGGGCATCCGAACACTGCTCTTCGCTCTGGCCATGTCCCTGCCTGCTCTCTTCAACATCTGCCTCCTTCTCTTCCTTGTCATGTTCATCTTCGCCATCTTTGGAATGTCATTCTTCATGTCAGTGAGACCAGCAGGAGGTTTAGATGATGTTTACAACTTCCGCACATTTTTTCAGTCATTCATTTTACTGTTCCAAATGATGACATCAGCAGGGTGGGATGGTGTATTATCTGGCATCGTAGTTGAAACGGATTGCACGCAGCCTAACCCTGAAACTGGTGACTCAGGTAACTGTGGTTCCCAAAGCCTTGGCATCGCCTACCTGCTAAGCTACCTAGTGATAAGTTTCCTAATCGTCATCAACATGTACATTGCTGTCATCCTCGAGAACTACTCGCAGGCCACTGAAGATGTTGAAGAGGGTCTCACTGACGACGACTACGACATGTACTATGAGATCTGGCAACAGTTTGACCCCAAAGGCACACAGTACATCCAGTTTTCTCAGTTGTCAGACTTCCTAGACATCCTGGAGCCACCACTACAGATCCACAAGCCCAACAAGTACAAAATTGTGTCCATGGACATTCCCATCTGCAAGGGCGATGTCGTCTTCTGTGTAGACGTGCTTGATGCCCTAACCAAGGACTTCTTTGCCCGCAAGGGTAACCCAATTGATGACTCTGCTGACATTGGTGAAGTGGCCCCAGCACCTGATCGCCCAGGTTACGAGCCAATGTCATCCACACTTTGGCGCCAGCGGGAGGAATACAGTGCGAGGCTGATTCAGCAGGCGTGGCGCCGACACCGGCAACAAAAGGACCAGGCGTCACTGTCAGGTGCCGAGTCACAGGAGGAGCTGAAGCAGGCCGACACAGCGGTGCTGGTAGAGAGTGATGGCTATGTCACTAAAAACGGCCACAAAGTGGTCATTCACTCCCGCTCTCCTTCCCTCACCTCCCGCTCCACCGACGTGTGACCTCGCCCTTCACTCTCTTGTTACTGCTGCTTGATCCGCGCCGGGCCCCGCTCCGCCCCGCTGCCCACCCGCCGCCCACATCGGTGGTGCGGGGCCACCCCGGCCCCACCCTCGTCGGTTGCGCCCCTCTTGTTCGGGAACACCGCACTCTTAATGCCTTGTTATTTAAGTTTGTTGTGCCACCCTGCAGTCCGCAGCCGCAGCCCCGAACCGCAGTCCTGGGCAGGGCGGGCGAGCCCCACATCTGCTCCCTCCCACCTTCACTTTGGATATATTTATTTTTGCTGGTGACTGGAGGTAGCCTGAGCCGTTGTCGAAGTCGGACCCAAGCCAGTCTGGCGCTCACTTGTTGCCTGCTGGGTGGGGTGAGTCACTCCGCCCCGCCCGACCACACCCGCCCACGCTGACAGTATTGCTGCAGGCGGTGTATGAAACACCCACCACACCAGACCCTGCCTGGGCCCAGTACGGGACTGCGGGAGGCCCGGGGCAGCGGCCACCAGCGGGCGGCGGTGGTCACAGTGACCTGCATCACCCAGTCACCAGTCTCACATACTAGCTCACTCGCCGCAGCTCCCCACTCCTCCCAACTCAGGCCTCAGGTTGACCTTCATTAACTTGTCCTGCCCATGTCACATGTCCCTCCGCCCACCCCTCTCCTGACGGGTGGGGCAGCTTCCCCAGCCCCGCCCGCCGCTGCCCCTTGCTCAGCATGGCCTTGGGGTGTGCCAGGGGGTCGCCTTCCTGTTCCCCAAGGGGAGGCTGCTCCTGATGACGCCACCTACAAGTTACACACCAGCTACTTCCCCCCTCCTCCACCCCCTCCTCCCCTCCCCTGCCCTCCCACGAGCCTCATGACCTATTACGCTGTAGATTCTGCCTCTGGCCCGCCCCGCCCCGCCCCGCCGCTGCCTGCCGTGATGGCCTTATGTAAGGTGAGAGAGAGTGTGAGCGCGGCTGAGGTGCAGGACTGAGGCCATACGCTGCAGGCCACATGCTACCTTACTGTGCATAATACAGAACTGTTTTATAATTCTGACCATAACAGTGAAACTAACGTATAAGACGCCGCCACACTTGCATGAGAGCAGCTGAGCAGGCCCGGGCGGCGGCGGCTGCAAAGGCTGCGGCTGACCTGCGTCCTCTTCCCCCCCGCCAGCCGTCGCCACCGCCGCCGCCGCCCCCCCCCCCCCGGCCAGCGCCCCAAGGTCCCCTCTCACACTTGGTAACTTAAACATGTAGCCTAGGAACTGTTGTTGACAATTTTGCTATGGACCTTTTATCTGAGTGATGGAAATTATGATGGACTCTTTGCTCCCATAGTAATACTCGAGGCTTGACTGTGCTGGCAGGAAAGGGGAGGGACGGGGGGAGGGTGGGCCGCCTTGCTCCGCCCCGCCCCGCCCCTCACCACACAACAACGGCTTGCATCTGCAGACACTTAAGTTATAAGTGAGAGCGCTGTGAAACTCTTCATACTCGTACACTCTTAGTTGGTAAGGCGCCGCCCGGCAGTGCGCCCCCCTCGGTTGTCCCGCCTCATGTGATACACTTGTGTAATGTTCAGATTGTTATATTCTTGATAGCCACATTTGTTCTCTACTCTGATGCCCGTCACACACGTCATCCTTGACATCAACACTTTATTCATTTATGGGTTTATTATGCAAGTTTGATGCGAGGGAGCTGGCGGGGGTGCCTGGCCGCCACCAGTCTTCCCCAGGTGGCAGCCAGCACTCCCCCACCCCCCGGCCCATCACACTGTTATTATTGTCAGAATCAGGCCTGAGACTTACCAGCCAACTTACTGTCAACTCCCCCTCTTAACTCTGACTTGTTTTTTACAGGAAGGACAAGGAGAGGAGAACGCTGCTTCTTCCCATGCCTCTTGTTCTTCCTGCACATCAAAATAGGAATTACGAGAGGGAATTGCGATAAGTTTGTTTGTGTGTCCGGGTCCAGGTGATGTGGCCGCCGTCTCCCTCCCTCACTCTCCGCGCCCCGACCCACACAATGCCCTGGGCGCCCCGTTGCTGCTTCTCGCGCTAGCCCTCTCTCCCTATCTTCTCACATCCTCATTCCTACCTTACTGTTCTCTCCTCACATCCTCTTTCCTACTTCTCATAGCGTCTCTTCCACGCTCTCCTCTTTTCACATCATCTCTCCAGCTCTCATCATTTTCCCTCCAGACTGTCCATTTCTAACATCCTCATTTCTACCACAATCTCTTTTCTACCTCTCATCACTTTCCTTCCATACTGTCCCTTGCTTCCTATTCCGTTCATTCCTTACTGTATATATATATAGCTTGAAGCGCACTTATTTACATATAAAGAAGTCAATGCACAAATGTGAACTTCAAACGATACCGTCATCATTTGTTCTTCCTCTTCTCTCACTCTTCCTCCTCCTCCTCCTCCTCCTCCTGCTCTTTCTCCTTATCAGCATCTTCCTCTACCCTTTATTTTTGTTCCTTCCTCTTCATACGCTTTTGTCTTTCTCTTCTTTTTCTTTAGCTCTCCTTCTATTCCTTCTTCAGCCAACAGAGGACCTCCCACACCCACCCCTTCCGTCCCTTGTCCCACATTCTCTCTCTCTCTCTCTCCTTTTTCACTTTTTCGGTTTCTTTTCTTTTTTTATCCTGCTCCCCCATTTCTCAGGATTCTCTCCACTATGCCTTCTCCTTATTCCCCGTTCCTCGTCTTACATTCGTTTTCTTTCATCTCATCTCTTTCCCTTCTCTTCTTCATTCTTTCAGTCCTCCCTTATTTCTCTCCCCCTGTTCCTTTCACCCCCCCCACCCCTCCTTTCTTCCTCTCCATTTTCCCCTGATCTCCATTTCTCCCTCATTTCTCTTCCCTCCGCCCATTTCTTCCTTGTATCCCTTCCCTCCTTCCATTTCCTCTTACTTCTTTCTTTTTCTTGCCTTCCCACTTCCCTCATTTAATTCCTTCTTTCTCACCTATTCTTCCAACATTTCCTACCCCCTCTCTTCTCAGATTCCTGTTCCTCCTCCCCCCAACCACCCCACCCCACCCCCGGCTCGCAGCACGGCCATGGTAATATCTTTTTAAAAATTACGCTAAACTATAATTGCTAAACTTATGATCAAGGAGACTAAAAAGAAATATACCGGTATAAACAAATATATATATAGATATATATATATATAATTAAAAAAAACGGCGCCACTCATTCTATACATTTCAGCCTTTTTGCTTGCACTTTTTAACATGTTTTGGATTTCACAGTTTGTACTATATTACTGTACATAATATGTCATCGAATAAATTTTGATAATTTACCACGAATGAAAAAACTGGAGATGGTTTCTTTATTGCTACCCTTTATCTGTGCGTCTGTGTGTGTGTAAAGTAAACTGATTATTTGAATCACCTCCAGAGTGTGTGCTTTCACCTTTATGTACGCTTATTTGTGTAGACTCATGAAGGTGGAGACATACGTTCGGCTGATATTCCGCCACTTCTTCCTTACCAATGCTGGCTAATATTCCCAAGGGAAGAAAAGCTTGTTGTGTTCTCTTTTCAGTGGCATGTCTTTGATGTGATGCAGCAAAGAGGAAAGTGGCAGACATGCTGCAAGTGTGAAGTAGACTCAGTGGAGTAACAGGCGAACTTTTGTTCTAGACTGTACTGGTATATATGTAAGTTTGTTGCATTTGTCCCAAACTGTACCAGGTATATAGGTAAGTTTTATTAAAGGCCCTGTACTTGCGGGGTTACGAAGCTGTCTCTAGCGCCTCTTCCTACCAGTGTACTAATATGGACGGTTACTGGCCTGTGCCACGATGGCTAAGTGGTTAGCATTGCTGACTGCGAGGCTGCCAGCCTGTTAGGTCCAGAGTTCCAATTCTGGTGCGGGCTGCAGGCGTTCCTCAACTTAAATGTCCGTCCACCTCATGTGGGTTAGTAGGTAAAATGAGTACCCAGGGTAACACTTTAGGGAAGTAACTGGCTCGATCGGCAGAGAGTTGGCTTGCAGTCCCGAGGGACCCAGGTTCGAATCCTCGCTGAGGCAGGGAACAGTTTAAGGATTTGAATTTCATTAAATCAGGCTTTACTGATCTACCAGAAGACCCGCCGACATGTAAAAATAACCCCGCTAATACCAATACACCAGTCCTGTATGAGACAGCCCTAGCATGTATTCAATATGGACGGTGGGTGTTAGCGCCGAAGTGGTGACATGTAGAGGTGTGTATGTAGGAAGACGGCTGGGCCTTGATAGCAGGCTGTAAAGCCTATGCCCAGAGTCGGACACATAAAAAAAAAAAAAAAAAAACAAGGATGATGCAGTGCCCTTGTATCCCAGGGTGGGTGAAAACTCCTCACATTCTTAAAGGCTTAATTACGGATAACCACCGCGGCTTAGTACCTCATGGCGTCTGCCCCCAACTTTACGTTTTACCTTTATATCGGTTTACTTCCATACTTTAAATAACGACACTATCTCTTCTGTTCTTCCTGTAAACAGAAGCTTAACTTACATGTCACCGTCAGTATTGTGCTGGTGCGGACGCGTTTTACCTAAATCTCCAAGATCAATAAGACTATGGTGCGTCTTTTCGTCTGCCAAATATCCGTAACCATTTTTGGCTCGATGGCGAAGTGAAGTCAGATTGGAGGTTAAATTTGACTATACTGTATTCACTTGAGGTGTATTGAGAGGTTAACACTACATTATGGTAGTCAGGAAGAAGTGCTACGGAAAAGACGTAGAGCCGTAGTATTATCTCATTCTGCCATTGAACTACAGGAAATAAGCTGCAAAAGGACGAAAATCAGGGCTAAGTTAAGATGAAGGAACTTGAGTAACAAAGAAAACTCATTCTTGCATCATATCTAAGGCTCATCGAATTCCATGCAACTACGGCTTAGTATCTGAGCTATGAGAATGGCTTAGTTCCCTCAGATTAAAGGAAACCTACTGTACGCTCCTTCTCAAAGCCGTTTCATTGTCTGCTGGAGAACCTTACAAAACACTTCTTCCTTACCAGTTCAACACCTTCACTAGAAGAATGTCATATGTACTTTACTCCTGCTATCTCCAAACGACAACATTCAGCTTAGGGGAGACTTTCCGAAGTAGATGGGTTAGCAACATTTTTTCTAACCCCCTCAGTAGGAGACATATTTCAGGGGGTCAACAGACTCGTCTGGAGGCATTGCAGGAATATGATCAGAAAGACGTCATCGTGCTGAATTACTAATACTGCATATGGTGTTAATATTGTCGTCTAACGTAAGTACACAAACTGCATCGATATCAAAAATATGTTAAAGGCATAAAAGAACATATTTATGTTGAAGCGGTCTTAATAAATGGCCAAGGAGAAACTGAAAGCTTTTTTAGTTCACAGTAATACTGGTCATGGAGTCGCGTTCTCGTCAGCACATGAGGAATGTTGTAACTTTTTAATTCTAACGTGGACTCAGATTGCCATCTCCTCATTTTGAATGCTGAGTTGTTACAATAGATTAACACTAGAATATGATGTAAATCACAAAGAAGTGCTATGAAAAAGACAGAGCTGTGCCTACTGTTTTTCCGCCACTGAGCTACATGAAATAAGCTGCAGAAGGACAAAAAGCTAGGCCAAGTTAGTGTAAAAGACCTATAGCTCTTTGTATTTTTAACGATATATCTCAAAGTTCAGTTACACAGATGGAAATAAAATCTTGAGCTCCATATAGTATCAGATATTGTTATTCATCCTCTTCCTTCTCGCAGTTATAACTTTCCTCAGCCTGTGGCCGAGCTCTCGAAACGTAGGGGTTCTTGAAGCCTCTGCCAAGCCTCTTAAGTTAAAGCACCAGCTTTTAAGCGGGTTTGGAGAAATCATAACACTTATTCCTTAACGCCTTGTTCAGTACAGTATACCCCATTATCCTACTGTAAGTTGTCGATGAAAATGTGTTGTTATTAAAACAATATATACAACATAAAAAAAATGTCAGGCTGGTGTCCGAGTCTGTATAAAAGAAAATGTTTGTCTGTCTGTCTGTCTGTCTCTCTGTCTTGTATGGATGTCGAGGGGAATGCATACAGAACTCTCCAAATAGCTCCAACATGTGTAACTGTGTACAACGAACATACAGTAAATGTGTACAGTTTGGTGCTAGTTGGTAGCGACCATCATCCACTCACTTGATGTAATGCTACCTACCTCTTCCTTCACCTTCATCATTCTTTCCCTGTGTCTGCTCTCCTGTCTTTCTATTCTTCTCATCTTTCCTGTCATTTTCTATTACTCTTTCCTTTTCAGGTGGTTTTACATTGAGTGACAATCCTAATGGTTTCCTGTAAGCCAGGAAACCATTTACAACGTTGAGTGGTAACCATATAACCAACCCATATGTGTTCCCTACGCGTCATCAAGTGGGTTGGCGGAGGGAACTCAAAGACAAACCACCACCCCTTACGGGATTATGGCGTCTGGCTATAAATAAATAGGTAGACAGACATTACAGTTGCTAAAGTGGTGCCACTGATATCCAAGATTAGAGGTAATTAGAAATAATCAGGTCAATACAGTGGAAACATGGTAGCCAAAAAAAACGTGTTTTTTTTTTTTTTTTTAATAATCATATCATTAGCTACAATGGCTCGGATAGGTGGACAGGTTGGTGGGATGGGGGAGGGTGGTATGGGTGGGCAAGGTTGAGTGGATGGGTGGGTGTGGAGGAGCATGGTGGGTGGAGTGGGTAGTGAGAAAATAGGTCCATGTTAGGAACAGGCCCATGGGGAATACATCCCTGGGGAAGTGGCCCCAAGGAGGAACATAGGTTCAGTGGGTAAAATGGGACCCCAGAGCCTTATCCCACAGCGGTCGTGGCCATCCAGGGTTCCAGGCAATGCCGGTATGCACGATCATAGGATTTTACCCGGGCAACGCCAGGTACCCCTGCTAGTGCTTCATAAACTGCAAACAAAGGCGTACTACGAAGCCTCCCATGTCACTTAGATACAGTCCTGTAAGTCTTTCCAGACCTAAGTAAAACTGTTGGGAGCTAGCAGGAATTAAAAAAATATATATACAGTATATACGCCATGGGACTGAAGGAGTCAGCGCCTTTAATTCGTTGACATTTGTTTATTCTTGCTGTCCACAGACGGCTTTATTCATCTTTGCAAGGAATTCCGAAATGGGGGGGTTGGAGGGAAATGAGGCAGAGCCTTGGTCAATCCTTCCAAAGTTACAGATGCGTAGCATTAAGTGAATTCGTGTGGTGCTACAGTGACTGCAATGAAAAAGGCGCCATCGGAGTGAGGTAGTTCTGGGGACTGAGGGATGAAAAACAGATAATAATGATATGATAATAATAATAATAATAACAATAATAATAGTAATAATATAATGATGTAAAAAAGAAAAAGAAAAAGAAGAAAATGATGATGATGATGATGATAATAAGACTATGGTTATGATGATGATGAAGAAAAGGTTATGATTTTGATGATGAAGAAAAGAATAGCAACAACCAAGGCCAATAAGTGTTATTGGCCTTGGCAACAACAACAAGACCAACAATGCCTATCGACTGCATTTAGGCCACTGAGTCAGACAGACTACTTTTGCTGTGTTACTCATCTCCTCCAACACGACACGCAACACGACTTTGCATGCAGCTCCCCGTGAAACTGTTCCACTGAGTCAACAGGGAGAAAGGGACAAACAAACTTTATCCAAGAGTCAGACCGGCCAGAAGAAGTGTCAGTCATGAAAATACAGTGTGACCCATAGTATAATGCTTCTCTTCCACTGCTCCCGGGCGATTTCTCGTGTGTTGAGGGGACGGCCCAGTCAGCGCTATCAGTGTCTATCCTGCATAATTTATTTCCTACTACCACTGTAACACCATGTCCACACCAACAGACTAAGCCGTCCCTGCAACATGTAAGACCCGACCAGGTGAGTTTCTTGTAGAGCGCTAGTTTGACCTATTTTATTATCAGCCGATATAGCAAAGCTGGTACTGTTTTCAGTTTGTCTGTCTGTCTGTGTGTCTTAGCACGATAACTTCGCAACCGCTCAAGATATCATCACAAAATTTTATAGGTGTATAGTAGGGACGAAAATCTCAAACAAGTTCAGAACTGGTGAAAATAGGTCAAGGTCAAGGTCATATTCCCAGCAGCGCTAGGTATGTTTTGGCTCACGGTGTGATTCCCCCCTGGGAGGGGGGCTGTAGTTCTTACTGCCACTAGACGGTTTGGGCGTGGAAGGGGGAGTGGTATCTTTCGAATTGGAGAGGCCTAGTTACGTTCTCCATTAACCCCTTCAGTACGTGAGGTGTCTCCCACGCTGAATGAAATCTAGAGGCAGCAAACATAAAGCAGACTGAGGGCGCGTCTACATCAAAGACTTGCTGGTGAGGGCGGGTGTTTTGCATCGCCATATCTAACCTAGACAAGTGGCCCTACTGAACGCGGTCGGGTGCGGGCGAAAGCTTCTATGGATTACAGTGACGCAGAACTTCCTCCAGCGCCAGCAAGTATCTAGTGCGGAAGCGTCCTAATTCGTCATCGTAGTGAAGTGGTTAACTTTCACTCGATTTCTTTTTTTACATTTTATTCTTACCATCTCCAAACTATTGTAGTCACGTCATAGGACAGACTTCTCGAGGTAGGAAGAATGTTAGAAAAATAGTCATTTGATCCAAGGGGTGGAAATCGATAACCCTCATTTTTTTTTTTTTTAATGCTCGCAGACAATTACTTTCAGCTTAGAGTATTCTAATAATGAAGGAGTTAATGAAGGCTATAAATAACTAACTCCTCCAGTTTGGAAAATCTCTCCCAATGTATGTAAAAGAGCCCGAAAACAGCAAGCATACAATAACAAAGATGTTACTGAACCCCTTGAAACCGAGGACTTCTTTACTACTGGGTGGTCCAAAAGTAGCTCTCCACTAGAAACTTACCTGATGATATGAGTTGTGGGGAGTGGGGACGGCTCAATGTGCTGGTGTGGGCGTGGGTGTGACACTGGGAGTAGGAAACGAGTAAATGGTGAAGTGTAGACACTGAGAACGTTAAATGAACCACCCCCGCAACACACGAGAAATCGTCCAGCGACCGTAGTGGAGTTGAGATAATTGAAGAAGAGACCTTTATTCTCTCTCTCTCTCTCTCTCTCTCTCTCTCTCTCTCTCTCTCTCTCTCTCTCTCTCTCTCTCTCTCTCCACACTCGATTTTTTTTTTTAGTTCTCATCACCAAATATTTGTTCTGAATAGCTATAGGGACATCACACATCGTTAGGCATTGATGTTAAACCACTTACTCAGATGCCAGCCTACTCATAATCGCCCTTCACTACCATCATATAAATTCTTAACAACATTCAGTAACATTCCATCCACACCACACGTATTTAAGGACTTCCACCATCTTTTCAGTTTTGTCATGCGTTTTTTCCAGTCCATAAATATCTTAAATACCGTACAGTGTTTTTCACACGATTTGTTTTCCCGGTCTCATTGCCAATACTTGATCTACACATCCCCTCACTGCTAAAGCCATCCTATTCATCACTCACCAGACATTGTGATGCATTGCTTACCTTCTCTGATTATTCGTCTATATGCCTTGCTACAACGCTCAGCAGCCTCATACCATGATAAAACTGCGATTTACTTCGATCTCCTTTGTTTTAGTATAAAGGCACAGTCACAGTGTTCTCCCATTTGACTGGTACAATGCAACAGATCCAAGGTAACATATTTAACACTTCATTGCACTCTCCCCACAACACTTCATCATCTCCACAAACAACTCATCAGCACCTGATGCATTCTCAGACAACCACTCCACATCATTCTTGCAATAGCAGAAATACCATTTAACCAAGTGTTCTTACATATTTCCAACCAACACTGCATTGCACTCTGTCCACTGTACTTGATCATCTCTACATGCATCTCGTCAACAATTGATACTTGCCCATTCAACAGCTCCTCACCATTCTTGTCTTCTGCCAATGTCACATTTCTGGCACCAAATAATTAGCTAGTTGATAACGTGGACTTCCTTACGAAGTGGTGGTGACTTTTTACTTGGACTTTAAGTACCGGTATTTTTTAACAAGATATTTTTTCTTTTTTTTAACTTGGGTAAAATTTGGTAAAGGAAACAATACTCTAACTTAAGTACCAAAACTGAATTCTTTTAACAATTGGGGATAATACAGAATCTGAAGAGGTGCTGTTGCGGCCAGGAGCAGTGATCCACTCTCCTCCAGCCAACCCGTGAATGTGGCAGAGCTGCAGTCGTCGTCACTACAGTTTCCTGCAATGCATTTGTGTCTGCTATAACTCTTAAGATCAAGACTTACTTTAATTTGTATAACTGACGTAAATATCTACAGAGAATTCGACTCTAGTAACTTGAATGTATGAATCATGAATATCAAAAAAGTAGATGTGCAGCTTCTTCCTATACATTCAGAGAAAACTTAAAAACTGCGTACCCAACCCTGCGATATGTATGCCGATTTCTTTGAAATTCATGTTCTCACTTGCACTCATTTCTGATCGTTTTTAATTCTGGGAAAGGAGTTGACCCCCAAGAATCACTGGCAGGGTCACACTCTCCAAGTATCACATTAAAGATGAGAGTCCATTGTACAACATGTAATAAGATATTAAAGCCATATCTGCCTTCATTTCACTGATTTTAAAAATTTTTACTTTGGCGAGTGGACTGACCCCCGTAAAAATAATGGTTGGAAATTTGTATATATATAGTGGAAGACCTTCGGAGTAACCAAATAAACTCACCTGGGAAGTTTATTCTGATCATTCTCATATTTCTACATTTTGAATATTTTTGTGGGGGCTGACTCCCAAGAATCCTGTGGGAGGGGGGGGGGAGGCATGCTCCTCAAATATCGATGTACAGTTTCTTCTTGTGCATTAAGAGAAAGCATGGAAGCTGCGTACCTAATCCTGAGATTTGTATGCTGATTTCACTGAAATCCATATGCTCACTTTCGCCTATTTCTGATCGTTTTTATTTTTGAAACTGGGCTGACCTCTCTAAGAATCTTTGGGAGTTCACGCTATCCAAATACAGAATTACGGATGACAGTCCATTGTACAACATGTACTAAATATTAAACCCAGATCTGCTTTCCCTTCATACTTTGTTTCACTTATATTACTTAGTCAGACAGCGATCAGACATAAAAGCGCTGACTTGGCTCATCTCCCCGATTTCCATAAGATATTAACCCTTCAGACACACCGAGTGAGCTGGTCAAGGGATTCATTTGATACAAGGAGCTAAAGGGAGAGCGTATGGCGGAATGCTACTGTATACTGAAGAAATATAGGAGGTAAGGGTAGTGCAGGGAGTAGGAGACATTGAATTACTCAGTGCTTGAACACACACACACACACACACACACATCGATAGCATTAACTTTCCCTATCTGCCAGTGGAACCTGCTTTGGTTTGTGTTGGGTGGTATTTTATGTAAGAACTTCTATAAGCAGACTACTGAATAAAGGAAATAGGAGCAGAAAAAAATATAGCTTTCAAACTTGTCTTGACTCATTGTTGCCCCGAGGGACATCTACTTATCATGCAAATTAACCAGAAGTTTGCCAAACTCGTCTTGTGTTAGCCAGAGTAAAACCCATACTTTAGAACGTAGACTGTTTACGAGTATAAAGGTTTTTATGCTTAGAAAGGCATGTATTTCCCTCCTTGTAACCAAATCATCTGGTGTTTGGCACTGTGATTTTACGGACTGCCGGATTTAGATCTCAATGATTCAGTTTTTTGAAATGTTATATTGGGGAGGCATTAGGTAAGGTTAAGTTAGGATTAAACCGGAAGTAGGCTGTTGGTGAGTCCTAAATTCAAAATATAACACTGCCGCTATGCAACATTTCGAAAAATGTTATCCATGAAATCTAAATCCGGCAACCTGTAATATCACAGTGCAGTCTGGTGCTGACTTGAATAATGCCCAGATGTTGATGCCGGGGGAGGTTTTCTCCAGTTACGGTATGGGTAAAATCGTGTTCCTTTAACCATATTGAATTATTAAACATCCTTGTAAATGGATATGCTTGATAACCTAAAGCGAGGTAATATGAACGCTGATTTAAGTGCAGTTCGATCTCTTCATTCAGTAAAGCATAAACCTAGCTGATTTAGCAATTAATACTTATATAACGTAATATGCGTAACATCTGCGAGCTGCAGTATAAAGACATAATGCTGACTGGATGCTTTCGTCCGTTAGGGTCATTAGAACCTACTGTTGGCTGGAGACGCTAAAATAATTGTGCGAACAAATATAAAGACATACTGCCACCTGAAAATACTACTCAGGTGTCATTATTCCACAGTTCTTCTTGATGAACACAGCCCATGTGAGGGTCATGAGGAACAACGGCACGCTGAGCTCTTAAATATTGAGGTCTGGGAATCCCATATGTAATTCCTCCGTGTGTTGCTTGTGCCACAGGAGTAATGATTACACAGGTATACATTGGAAAATTGTTCTAATTATTTCATCTGATTTTTATATACTTTTGTACGGTGAATTCAAACATAGACACCGTTACGCTGTTGCAACCCTCTGCTTGACCAAGCTCATACCCCCCACCTCCCTGCACACCTAAGGGCACGTCCACACGTGCTTTCGAACATATGTTGGCAACACGGCAGGCAACATGTTCGGGAACAAGTTTGCATCAGTATTTGGACAGATGTATGCAAACATGTTTCAATGTAGCTTCGAACAATGGCAGCAGAGGGAACGGGATAAGTTTGTCCATAGCAGGCAGTTGAGACTTCATCATGATGCTGCCAACATGATCTGGACGCTGCTGTTCCCAACATGTTTGCAGCGGGTTCGTTACTGTGTTGTTTATATGTTGTCAGCACTTGTTCGAGAACACGTGTGGACGCACCCTAACCAAGCGCCTACCCCTCTGTATAACACAGAGACATTAAAACTTAAACATTTCAGTAGTTTATCCATGGTAATAATGAAGTTATGAGCAGATCTTATTAAATTATGACTCGTGCTTTTTTCATTTAGGCAGCCATTTTTTTTATTATTACAATATGTACAGTCATGAAACTTCAGACATAATTAGATATTCTTATAATCATTTGTCGCGCACAGTTTCTGCCTCCTAGGCTGTGGAGATGGCCCCTTCATGTTAAAGAGCTCAGTGATTTCACATCATTCC
>JAGKTI010002450.1:17872-28235 GCA_018397915.1 Birgus latro
GGTTACTTACGGGTCTATGGGTTTGCAAACGATTAGGCGATAATTATCTCTATATGTATATATATAATAAATGCCGGTGAAGCAGCCCTACAAATCTAGAGCAGAGTTCAGCACACATCCACTCTCTCCACGACCATGCATCACTGTCCTTCAGCTCGCGTTAATTATCGCCTAATCGTTTGCAAACCAATAGACCCGTAAGTAACCGCTTCATGATCTTGATCATTGTTTCGATCTACTCTCGGTCTTTTATTACTCAAAAGCACCTGCAGCTTCATGGCTTAAGACCGTGTCCAAGCTGTACTGCAGCAATAAAATTCATTGCAGCTCCAGGCGTCACTGTAACCTGACCCACTTCTGTACAGAGGCACCCTTAACGTATTCCCCTCTGATAGACTAAACAGAAAGATAACTCAGGTACACTGTCGAGTGACTCACTGACCAGATACTCAGGCGCAACATCTGTTTGTGCAAACATAGATAATACAAATTCTTGTTTAAATCATACAAATGATGCATAGTTTATAAAGCTGGTAATTCCTTAAAGTCAACTTTGGTTTGAGTGATGCCAAAACGGAAAACGGACGTGACTATTTCGTTGATTTGAAGGTCATGCATACAAGTTACCAAACATTTTATGCTACTAAGTTTGCCTTGCTGGTGTTCACGAAGTGATTATCCGGTCTTCTCTAGCCTGTTCGTTTCACCTCAAGGATCACCTAATGTATTCATATTTTATTTGGTTTCAGCATTTAATAGATGATGCATATAATGCCCGCAAAAATGGTCAGAGGTCAGGTACTTTTTTATTCACTACTATACCCGTGTGCCTTTGTCATGAGTCACCCTGTTCACTTCTTGCCGTGTGTCGCTAATTTATCTATTCGTTTTTAATGGCTTATCTAGGCACATGAAAACAAAAAGAGGATTCACTGCTTCGAGAATTTCAGTTTCCGTGGTTCAAATAATGGAAAGACTTATTTTTATATTTGATTGCTTGATCGAGCAAAATAAGGAGTTTGTCCATACGCCACATTGTTCTTGTCATCCCTTGCTCCCCCTCACCAAATGCTCGCATTTTTAGTTATGTATCATAAACGCTATCCTGTTGTGTAAAGATACTCAAAATTACAGTATTTAGATGGCTTAAAAGTAGATGTACCGATAATAATCAAAAGAATATTAACGATATTGTTATTAAATAAGCAGTCTCTGCCACACTCTCGAACACCTGTATTCACATTCTGCCTATGGTAGGGGTCATGTAAACTCATTACAAAATTATATGACTCCAGTAGATAATCTACTTCTTTAATTTTCTGTTATAAAAAAAGAATCACATGCCTTGAATGACGCTAAAGGATTTGCAACAGACGGTACAGTTTGGAAGGTTTGTAAAATGAATATGCGCCGTGGGAAAGTATTGGAACACGTCGAATGAAAGAGGGTGGGGAATCTCAGTGGTGTGTGTCTGGCTGGTAAACACTTATTATGCCGCTCATGTAGTGCCCTCAACTCCGCCAGTAGACTAGAACACGGTAGATTGCGCCCCCAAGTAACTTATACTCGCAGAAGGAGAAGCCATGACGGAATACAAGCTGGTGGTGGTGGGAGGTGAGTTGGGACTGGGCTGATCTGTCAGGGGCGGCTGGCTGATTTGTTCGGGCACCTGTCGTGTGTCCTCAAGTCTGTCGCTTTTACTTTTGTCACTTTTTACTTCTTCCATGCATTCAACCAAACCAGTGGCCATTGTTGACCCTTAGTCGTTTCCCAGCGTCGCGGCGAGTGCAGTTAGTAGACAGACAAGAGCTGTCAGGCGGCTGCCTGGCTTAGAGGAGGAACTTGTCCTATTTCTCCCCCTTTCCTTACATTGGTTGTTCCCTTCTTATTATTACTTCGATTTTTGGTAAGCATACGCTTTACTTTAAACAACAGAAGCACCTTACCAGATCATTTCTTCTTCCTGAGTTCTTCATATTTTTCTGGTTATTTTTGGGGTGGTAAATGTTTCACGTTAAATTTTTCACCATTGTTTTTAGCTATGTTCCTTCTGTCTTATCAACTGTTCCTTAAATATAATGGAGGACACTTACTCCAGCAGACTTCCCAGTTTCCTTCTAGTTCCTCATCCTGCCTTATATTTAACCCTAAACAAACCTAGCAACCTAACATATCAGTTTAACCAAACCAAACTTAAGACTCAAGTAAGTTTTAGTAAGTCTGCCATTGCAAACATCAGTGAGGCATAAGGAACATGATAGCAAGAAGAGAAAAAAAAAAGTCAACAGAGAACATTTGTTTACCACCATAGGAATAGTCAGAAAATACATAGAACAAACTGGTGTAATAGGAAATGAATTGGTAAGGTCATTCTGCTGCTTAAAGTAAAACGTACATTTACCCCAATTTTCATGAGTCCTCATACTTCTCCATTCATTGTTTCCCACTACATTTTTTGATAATGTGCACTTTTCAAGTATTAGCCAGTCACAAGAGATTTTGTGAGGTTTATATTGTAGGCACAATTATTATTCTTTACAGTTTCTTAGTTTCTTACAGCTGTGTTACTGGAAGAGGCTCGTTAGTGAGCCTGTGACTCCAGCTCTATATTTTGGCAATTTTTTGGTAGTGGCTAAAGTGCGGTGGATGTTATTCTGTGCTGTATAATTAAATTTTTTTTCTTGACTTTTCCAAAATTTATCAAGCCTTCTCTCAAATTCATCCACTGTTCTTGACATCACAATATTCTCTAGTAAATCATTCCACATACAGTATTTACAACTCCGCATGGGATTGAGTACAGTATTTTCTTACATTCTTTGGTATCCGAACACTCTTCAGTTGAACTAAGTGTGTGGCATTTACCATTATAAAATTTTAAAGTTTAGAACTAGCTCATACGAATCCTGGCCTTATGAAATGTAACTAAATATAAATAGTGTACCTAGTGTATGTAATATAGTCATTATTAACCCCCAAACACCAGGCTGTTTTTAACATAGTCATCACCTCACTTGCTTGATTTCAAACCTCAGTATCTTGGAAAGTTTAGCACTTTTAGAAACAAAGACCATATTGCTCATCAACTCTTCCTTTTTTGAATGAAAGTATCCCCGGGTCTTTAGGTTGTTGCATTGATGAGTAATGATTCGAGGAAGAGAACTAATTTTTGGTGCGAGAGCAGGATCTTTTCGTGCGTTTGCCTGCAGCACCAACTGTGGCTTTGCTCTCAACATGATAACTTCTCCACTTCTAGATAAACTAAACACTGTTGCATCCAAGGCATGCCATATGGCACTATCACTGAGCCCTTTTCTAGTATCCTTGGAAAGTGGCTTGGCTGGGGTGGTTGATGCAGTTGGCTACAGGCAGCTCAGACTAAATCAGACAGATACGAACCTCAAGACATCGTTGTACACCTTACAAAAGTACGAGACAGAATGACTCGCCTGTGTGCCATAGAGGAACTCCTTCCCTACCCTTTGGTGCCTCAATGAATGTCGGTCAGTTCAAATGGTGGTGGGAGGACACTTCCATGTATAGACGGTACCCGGCAGATAGGGGTTAAGATGATAAACTGTGCCCAGGTTAGCATGATTGAATATCATGTGCTTGAGAGGAAGATGCTTTTTCATTTAAGGATTTGTGGTACAACCCTAACAGGAGTATCTGCTGTTATAGCCAAAACTGATAGTCACACCTAAAAAGAAGAGATAGCTATATTTACATGATAAAGACCCATATGCTCGCCAGTGGCCAGTAAGTAGAGTTAACCCTATAAGACACAGTGAAGGTCTGCACGTGCCAAACTGTAAGCCATATATGAGGTGCAGTTTACAATGGGTATAAAACAGTGACTCGGGGAAGGTAAACTACCTTACAAAGAGTCAGCCCAGTAGGGGTTAAGGAAGCTGAAACTAACCATTTTGGTAGATGAAAAAGCATGGAGATATAGTCAGGATTTTAATCAAACAGTTTTTAGAAAGGAAGCATCAGCCCATTGAATGACAACCATAACTTTAGCCTAACAAAATAAACACTCTTGTTAATAGTCATGGTAGGTAGGGGCGCTCTCCATCCACTCACTCGATGTAGTGCTGCCCTTGGGTGACTGCCCTTTCCTCTCTTCCTGCCTTACTTCTTTACCTCCTCCTTTCTTTCCTCTTCCTTCTGCCTACGGGTGACTTTATACTCACTCTTCTGTCGTTTTCCTTCATTCTTTCCTCTTTTTCTGCCTATTGGTGACTCAACACTGAGTGACAAGCCAAATGGTTTCCTCTAGACCAGGAAACCATTTACTATGCTAGGTGGTAACCATATAGGCTAGCCAAATTATGGCACTTGATGGTTTAGGGGGCAATTAAGGCACCCCAATTGGATAGAGCCTGTGCAGGTTTCTGTCCAGGGGGTGGTTGGGGTTTATTGCTCATGTAATGCCACTCAGGGATAACTGAGGCTGGTCACTTTCATCTTAAATGTCAGGACCAACTTGCCAAGCCCTGGGCTTCTACACTTCTTATTGGGCAACACAGGATTAGATGATTATGATGATGATGTTATTAGCCAGAATAAAATTGGTCACTGGGTTGTAGATGGCTGCATCCATCACCCACTCATTTGATGCAGTGCTACCTACTTCTTCCTTCACCTTAATCATTCCTTTTCTGTGTCTGTCCTCCTCTTCCTATTTCTCCTATCTTTCCAGTCGCTTTTTATTACTCTTCTTTCCTTTTCAGGTGGCTTTACATTGAGTGACAAACCTGATTGTTACCCATAAGCCAGGAAACCATTTACAGTGCTGGGTAACCATATAACCAACTCATGCATGTTCCCAATGTGTCAGCAAGTGAGTTGTTGGAGGGTTAGAGTCCCTCACTGTAAAACAACTAAGGGCCATTCCTCGCAAATGTCAGCTTTTAGTATCAACCTCGGAATTTATAAAAAATATATAAAGTATATAGCTATCATTTTAAAGCTTAAACATTGAATTTTATTAATCTGGACAGAAAAAGTTTCAAAATTGTCAACTGAGAGTGAGGGATTAAAAAATGTCTTACCATGTCACTGAAGAAATATTCATGCTGAAATTATAGTAGCAATTTTCATGGTGGATGAGTTTGGGAGTGTGCGTAAGAAACATAAACTAAAGGTGAATGTAGAGAAGAGTAAAGTTATGGTCTTCAAGAGAAGTGAAATCAGTGAATGTACAGTGAGGCTGGATGAGGAGGACATGGAAAATGTACAATAAGTGCATTTAAGTACAGTACTTGGGTAGTGTGATGAGTAAGGATGGAAGTTTAGAGGGTGAAGTGCTTGAAAGGGTCCAAGAAAAAAGAAAAGTTCCGTCGGTCGGGGTTAGTTCAGACACTTTTTGAGTGTTTTTTTTTTTTACCTCCTCCTCTTTCCTTCTGGTTTATGGCAGATGTTAAGTATCCAAAAGGGAGCTGAATCATGTGGCTATTAAATCATAACAGCCCCCCAAAATTGAAGATCATTATTTTGGTAGGGAAATATTTTAATGAGTGTCCAAACTTAAATGCAGGTGAGGGGTATGTTCGGACGTATGGGGGTGAAACCGGACGACCATTGAAATAGGCTGTAAATCGATAATCTTCAACCATACATCCTTGCCAGACATGTGAGGGGCTTGTTTGGACACCTGGTAATTTTAAAAAAATAATTGCTATTATTTTGAGGAGGTACAAAATTTGCCTATGCAGTTACCATAATTTGAAGGCACCCTAAGGCAAACATGGGAATGTATTTTCACAGATAATTCTGTTAAATTAGTGAGTTTGCAAACCTAGCTCCATTGTATCATCCTACTTAGGCCAGCAATTTACATTCACTCCAAAAATCATTCTCTCCCTCTTGTCAAGTTCTGGCTGATCTGCAAACAGTACTATATCATCTATATCAGTCTCACAACTTTCATCTTAATCAGATTGAAACTGAGTTGGTTTAATAATAATAATAATAATAATAATAAACGGTTTATTAATAATGCAGTCCTGGGACTGAAAATTTGTACAGGGGGGTGGATTATATACCTTATTCTAGGAGCTAAAACTACCTAAATCTAAGACTTAACATGTAACTACGGTCTACTGTACATTGTTTATGCCTCGGATGATGGTGGGGATGGCACTTCGTCTGTACCTATCCGTGCGTGGGGCTTTCAAGGGCACGAGTTTGTTCGTGTGCCTCGTTGTTCTAGTGGGGGGCGGCGCGTCAGGTGGGAGGAAGTGCCGGTGCCGCTGACTGCTCAAAAATTTAATCATTTATTCCAATGGTCCCCTGTCATTTTTCACAATTTTGTGCTATTCCATACTGTACTTCTTCCATAATGCTGCTGTAAGACAGACAATTGGATGAACAAATAAACTGAACCAAAGTCATAACCCTTGTTTTGTGTGCACAGTTGTAATAACTCTGACTAATGCCAGATAGTTAAATTTGCCTCTGGGAAATCCTTCATTGTCAAGAGTTAAATAATATTTTGATTAACCTTAAAACTGTTGTCTAGATTAACCTTAAAACTGTTGTCCAGAGATTAATTGCAGAAAGTACTGCTAGTAAGAAAATGTGACTGAGGTTGCTCTGAGCTATACCTCTGTGTATATAGAGATATTTTGTGTTAATTTATACCGTATGTCCATATTTGATTTAAATAATTGAAAATTAAATTATTAGCCTATTGTCAGTGTGAAGCTTTCTTCTGCCAAACAAAATTATCTGTCTAGCCAGGATATATTTCTAATGTGTGTCCATTTTATGTCAAGATGGAAAGTAAATAGTAGTTTGAATTATTTCACACATGACTCTTGACAGCACAACATAATCACTCTGTAATGAACAAATGGAGTATTCTTGTGTATCTCTGACAGCTAATTAGGTAAGGAACACTTGCAGTAATGTGCTTTTGGTTGAGGCAACCTTGAGTAATGAGGGTACTGTACATACAGTACAAGCTAGACTCCTTATGTGTGAGTGCAGATCTTTACCAGTGCTAACTGTAAGTGCATAATGGTAGGCTCACTGTAATTGCTGTTGACAGTCAGTGATCACTGACAGTCTTTGGTGGTTTGGTTGGTAGTGCATTTATCATCTGATGCTAGTCCTTCCAAATGGGTTAATTCCCACCTGAGGGCAGACATTTAAGGTACAGTGATGCCCTGGAGTGTGTTCACACATTTATATATCCTGACAATATTCCTTCATTAATTGACATGACACTCAACACAAAATTCCACGTGTTCTTCTCACCCTACATGCAAAAACCAGTGGTGTACTCGGTGTTCTTACCTAATTGTTCTTACCTAATTGTATCTTTACAGGAATGAGTCAAGCTCGTACTGTCCCGTGTCTTAAACCATTTTTATCGTACATATCCTTAAATTTATAAATTATTTTGGCACACACTATTTCGTTTGGTAGTGCATTCCACTGATCAGTTGCCCTACAGTATTTGGGAAACTAAATTTCCTTACGTCTTAATCGCCTCTCTTTTTTTGCATTTTTTTGCAGTGTCCTCTTGCTGATGCATCCCCATAGGTTATGTAATCATTTAGCCTATGTCAGTTTTCTTCTTCCCTGATATGCATTCATAGTGGTTGGTGGTGGCGACCATCATCCACTCACTTGATGTAGTGCTGCCTGCTTCTTCCTTAGCCTTTATCATTCTTTTTCTGTGCCTGCCCTTCTCTTTTCGTATTTCTCCCATCTTTCCTGTCACTTCTTATTGCTTTTCTTTCCTTTACAGGTGGCTTTACATTGAGTGACAAGCCAAATGGTTTCCTGTAAGCCAAGAAACCATTCACAACGCTGGGTGGTAACCATATAACCAAACCATACATGCTCCCTATGTGTCAACAAGTGGGTTGGTGGAGGGTTAGTGCCCCTCCCTGTAAAACTTATAACTCAAAGTCAAATGGCCACCCTTTACGGGATTGTGACATCTGGCAATAGATAGATAGAGATAGGTGTCTCCTCTTTTCCCTCTCTTGTAGTGTAGGTAGATTCAGTTTTTCTAGTCTTTCTTCTTAGCTTAGATCACTTAAGCTTGGTACCCATCTTGTAGCGGCCCTTTGAACTTTTTCAGTCTTACCTATGTGTTTTTTGAGATGACTCCAGACCACTGACGCACACTCCAGGGTTGGTCTGATTGATGGTGTTATTATCTTCTTTAGCATGTCTTCATTTATGTATGTGAATGCTTTTCTCATATTTGTATTTAGTGTATGCATGTTCCGTACCCTTCTCACTGCTGTGATCAGCTGGAGATAATCTGTTACTGATAATCACACCTAGGTCCTTCTCTCTCTCTGATGTGTGTAGGGTTTTACTTCCTAACTTATAATCCCAATCAGGTCACTTTTACCAAATGATTACATGACACTTGTCCACATTGAATTCCATTTGCCATGTATTGCTCCATTCATGAAGTTTATTTAATTATTCTCGAAGCTCTTTACAAGAGTTAACATTAGTAATTCTCCTTTGTATTTTTGCATCATCAGCAAACATATTTAAATAGCTTTCAAATAATTTCCAGTGTTGCTATCTATGTCATTTACCTACACTAGAAACATAATTGGTGCCAGCACTGAGCCCTGTGGACCTCTGCTAGTCACTTCCCTCCATGATGAGTAATTTCCACATAGTACTGTTCTCATTTTCCTTTTTTTGAGAAAATCTTGCATTCAACAATACAACTTATTCCGTGATGGTACAGTTTCCTGAAAAGACTTTGGTGTGGCACTCTGTCAGATGCTTTCTTGAAATCTAAATAGATACTGTCCACCCATTCTTCTCTTTCCTGTAGTGCGTATGTTACTCTATCATAGTAGCTTAGCAGATTAATAGCACTTGATTTTCCCTTTCTGAAACCAAACTCTCTCTGTTATCATATTGTGTTCTAGATGATTTACCCAGACTTTTCTTATCAGCTTTTCTGGTACCTTGCTTACAACACAGGTTAATGATACTGGTCAGTAGTTGAGTGGATTTTGTCTATTCCCTTTCTTGAATAAGGGAACAATGTTTGCTCTCTTCCAGGTATCAGGTAGTTTACCTTGTCCCAAGGATTCCTGGAATATTAAAGATAATGGTTTACTTAATTCCTTTGCACATTCATGTAACACCCAACATGAAATTTCATCAGGACCGTTTGCTTTTCCTTTGTGTAATTTACTTAACTCCTGTGTTTCTTTTTCTGCTATTTGTATATCTGGTAATATGTGTGGGCATGCATGTTCCATATCATCCCTCTCAAAATTATTTTCTGTAAAAACTGGTTGGAAATTCTCATTTAGTGCTTCACAAATATCTTTCTCTTGTGTATAGTTGATCCTCTCATCCGTAATTAATTGTATTTTGTCTTTTACTTTAGTTGTGCTTCGGATGTAGCTGTAGAATAGCTTTGGTTGATCACTGCTTTTATTTATGATGTCTTCCTCAAACTCTTTGGGCTTCTCTCCATATTCTTGTTTAATCGTTTCTTGCCTGTTTGTAGCTGTTATATTCCCTCTCACTATTGTGTCTTCTGTATCTATTCCACAACAAATCTTTTTTTATTTTTTTATTTTTACATATTCCACAACAAGTCTATTGGAAAAGTAGGGAATGAGAAGGTGGATGGAGTGGTTGGTGAGTGGGGTGTGCCTGCAGAGATGGATGAGAATGGCAGTGCTTTAGTGGACATTTGTGCTGGAAGGGGGTTGGTGGTAGTTAATACCCTCTTCAGGCACAAAATGATCCATAGGTATACATGGCGAGTGGTGAGAAGAGAGGACCGGGGAATGAATGAACGGAAGGCAATGATTGACTGTGTGTGTGTGGATGAAAGGATGAGAAGATGTATAATGGATGCAAGAGTATATAGAGGTTGGGGGAGTGGACTTTCTGACCACCACTTGGTGGTGGCCAGAATCAGAGTCCAAACAAGATGGAGGAAGAGAAGAAGGGAAAGACAGGAGGAAGTATGTGTTACAAGGAGGGTAGAAAAGTTACAAGAGGATGGAATAAAGGCTGAATATAGAAGGGAAGTGGAGGAGCGATTGGGTAAATATAGATTGGAGCAGATGGGGGACGTGGAGGGTGTGTGCAAGGTATTCACAGAAGAAATCTGTGCAGCATGTGAGGTGGTGTGTGGGGTGAAGAGAAGACGAAAGGGGGTTCAGGGAACAGCATGGTGGACTGAAGAGGTGAGAGAGGCTGTGGCACAAAAGAAGAAAGCATATAATGAGTGGATGAGGAACAGGGGCGACGAAGAAGCTGAGAGACGGACGAGAGAGTTATATGTAGTGAGGAGGAGAGAGGTGAAAAGATTAGTAAGAGAGAGTAAGAAGAGAGTGGATGAGGA
>JAGKTI010002450.1:30596-42733 GCA_018397915.1 Birgus latro
CCTTTGATTTGTGTGCAAGATGATTACCATAAAGATTTTCATGTCTAACCTGTTTTCATCATGCTGTAAATGGGTTAAAATATTACCCTAAATGTTAATCATAATTTCCTGCTCTCAATTTAATTTTTTCATGCATGGTTTTGAAGTGCACCAGCTATGAAAAAGGTGAATGCCTTTGATTTGTGTGCAAGATGATTACCATAAAGATTTTCATGTCTAACCTGTTTTCATCATGCTGTAAATGTGTAAAAAAATTATCCTAAATGTTAATCATAATTTCCTGCTTTCAATTTAATTTTTTCATGCATTGTTTTTAAGTGCACCAGCTATGAAAAAGATGAATTCCATTGATTTGTGTGAAAGATGATTACCATAAAGATTTTCATGTCTAACCTGTTTTCAGCATGCTGTAAATGGGTTAAAAAATTACCCTAAACGTTAATCATAATTTTCTGCTTTCAGTTTAATTTTTTCATGGATGGTTTTTAAGTGCACCAGCTATGAAAAAGGTGAATGCCAGTGAATTTCATGTCCGATCATAACCTAACCTAACCTAACCTAACCTAACCATTTTTCTGGTAACAGTTTACATCATTTACTGTATTTGATGCTTTGTATCCAATAATTTAGTGCATAAAATGTGAGAAAAGATGATTTCCTTGTCCGATACTTACTTATACTATGGTGGCAAGTTCTGACCACCTATGCCTTACTCACCTCTAAATCTTCATTTTTTTGGTTAAAATTAAATTAATTCATGCTTTGTGTGCATCATTTATGTGAAAAGGAACCTAAATAAGTGCTATACATGTCCGGTAGGGAGGTAGGAAGGTAGTTTTCTGATTTAGGTTGGGTTAGGTTGGGGTCATGAATGACCGGTGCTGGAGCTTCAGGACCAATATTCGGACAAAACCAGTGTCCGGACATGCCTTTGGCTCTGTTACATCGAATAGTGGAGAGATTACTGTATTAAGAACGGAAAGACCAATTACTCTTCGAACTGTGAATGAAACGAAGTATAATCAGGATCTATCTCCAGGAATATGAATGTTTAAACTAAATTAACACTCAAAATGATACTGATACTGGTGGATATAGTAATCCCATGGTCTCTGATGGACTCTTCAGGAAGAGACCTAAAACATTATCACCAAAGAATATTCTCTTAAGGCTAAATATGTACTATACTCCAAAATCATATGCAAACTAGTCATGGTATTCAAATGGAAGTAATCAAATGGACACAATATTCAAATGGAATAATTGAGTGGACACAGTATTCAAATGGAATATTCAAATGGAGCACAATTTTCAAATGGAATATTCAAATGAAGCACAATATTCAAATGAAATATTCAAATGGAGCACAATACTCAAATGGAATATTCAAATAGAGCACAGTGTTCAAATGGAATATTCAAATGGAGCACGATATTCAAGTGGAGCACAGTATTCAAGTGGAGACTTAGGAATCAAATGAAGCAAAGATTATTCTCTTAAGACTGAATAGGCATATTAACTCAAAAATTAGATACAAACTAGAATGAGAAACCTAGAAAAATTGCCACCAAATCAGTATTCAAATGGAAATATTCGGCTAGACACAGTATACAAATGGATGGAATATTCAAGTGGACCAGCCAATATACACTTGGATTGCATGAACTAAGAAAGGGGGCGTTTATTGTGAACAGGCATTTGGCAGTTAAACCTGAGCCAGGCGGCTCCAGGCACACCCAATCCGCAAACAGTATGGAGAGAAGCAGCAGTCTGCAAACTGCAAACGATATGAAGAAAGACGGCAATCTCATTAATCAGTTCAAGAGGAATCAGGGGAAATATTATCAATTTAACTCACTAACGTATTTGAGGATTTACATTACGCGAGTAAGAGGGGAGGGGGGAGAGAGTTCGAGCACTAACCTGCAAACGATATGAAGAAAGACGGCGATCTACCGGTTTCACGCTGCTCCATGGCTTATTTAACCTTGCCTATCCCAGTATTGGGAATTGGCTAGGACTTTAACTGATTGCTTGCAATATTAATGTCTCTTCTAAGATCCCTAAAGAATACAAAATATACGTTTGCACTCAACATACATAGAAAAATTACTTATTATATTTAAAATTTTTGTAATAGGCATACAGGAACTGTAATCATAATGAAGCCAAAACAAATGGGAATCAGAACAACTTATCATCATGCTGGTTTTATGGCCCTACAGTGACTTGCAGCTCGAGGCCAATAACGCATATTTCGCGCTCACAAATGACCATCATCAACAATCATAACTCAGACAACTCACAATTCATCACTACATAGTCCAGAAGAGGAGCACTATTAACACTGTCACTCAAATCTCTAGATCAGAGTATGAAGGAAGACATTCGCGATTGTTAATCCCTGCTAAATCTTACATGGTATACGCCTTTGCTATAAACGGCTGGTCCATATGTATAAAGGTTAATCACATTCATAACAATTCTCGACTTAGTCCCATCAGTATTAGAATCATGCTCACATTATGAATATCAACTAAGACTCAACTTGGCTAAAACTGAACTGTACAGACTGTAATTACAACACTACTTAAGCTTACGATTACATTTACAATACTAGCTTATCCTAACTAATACTACACTTATAATTATGGCACTACACACACTATTTCATTCGGTAGTGCATTCCACTGATCAGTTGCCCTATTTGGGAAACTAAATTTCCTTACGTCTTTATCAGCCGTGGCTCAGTGGGTTAGAGTGCTCCGCTCTGGCTGGATCAAATCCACCCAAGGGTCATTTGTAGACATCAGGAAGGGCATCCGGTCATAAAATGCTACACGCTTCAATCCAAAAGTCCTCTATCCAGGGGCAACGCCTTAGCCCTTCGGGGATACCAGGCGTAAAACTAAATTTTTCTTAAGTCTTTATCACCTCTCTTTTTATGCAGTTTTTTTTTTTTTTTTTTTTTGCATTGTCCTCTTGCTGATGCTTCCCCATAGGTTATATATTCATTTATGTCTATTTTCTCCTTCCCTGATAATGCATTTATATAGCATAATCATGTCTCCTCTTTTCCTTCTTTCCTGTAGTGTTGGGATGTTCAATTTTTCTAGGCTTTCTCCATAGCTTAGATCCCTTAAGCTTGGTACCCATCTTGTAGCAACCCTTTAAACTTTATCAGTCTTATCTATGTGTTTCTTGAGATGAGGATTCCAGACTACTGATGTATACTCCAGGGTTGGTCTGGTGAAGGATGTTATTTTTTTCCTCAGCATGTCTTCATTTATGTACAGTATGTGAATGCTATTCTCATATTTGCAAGCACTGTATACATGTTCCGTACCTTCTCATTTATGTGGTCAGCCGGAGATAGTCTGTTGTTGATAATCACACCTAAGTCCTTCTCTCTTTCTGATATGTGTAGGGTTTTACTTCGTAACTTATAATCCCAATCTGGTCTTTTCCCACTTTTACCAAACTTTATTACATGACACTTGTCCACATTGAATTCCATTTGCCATTTACTACTCCATTCATGAAGTTTATTTAATTCTTCTTGTAGTTCTTTACAAGAGTCTTAGTAATTCTCCTTTGTATTTTTGCATCATCCACAAACATATTTATATAGCTTTCATTACCAGTATTAATAGCTATGTCATTTATATAGACTAAAAACATAATTAGTGCCAGCACTGAGCCCTGTGAAACTCTGCTAGCCACTTCCCTCCATGATGAGTAGTTTCCTCTTAGTACTGTTCTCATTTCTCTTTTCTTGAGAAAATCTTGCATCCAACCGTACAGTTTGCCTCGGATTCCTCCTTGATGGTACAGTTTCCATAAGAGTAGTGTTTCTGCAACTGTCATAGTAGCTTAGTAGATTAGTAACACACGATTTTCCCTTTCTGAAACCAAATTGCCTTTCTGTCTATCTATCTATTGCCAGATGCCTTAATCCCATAAAGGTGGCCACAAACAAATCGCCTCCATGTTCCTCTGTCCCCCGCCATTTCACTGCCCTGCTCCCAGCTCGCATCCCCCTCTCTCATATACATCTCCAATCCATCCCTTCATCTCATCCTTGGTTTTCCCCTCCCTCTCCCCCCCTCCACCTCACTCTCATACACTCTTCTCGTCAGTCTCTCACTCTCCATCTCCACATGGCCAAACCACCTTACTGTGTTCTTCCTAATGCTTCATATCACATCCACACCACAACGCTTCTTCACTTCCTCATTTGTCAGTTTGTCTCTCCATGTGACTCCACATGCTCCTCTCAAATAACTCATTTCCACTGCTCTCACTCTTCACTTCTGTCTCACCAGCAGGGTCCAAGCTTCACTTCCATATGTTAGAGTTGGTATCACAATACTGTCATGTAGCAGCTTTTTCACTTCCATGCTCACTTCCCTGTTCCTTATCACTGCTTTCAAGGAACCAGCAACCTTTCTTCCCAGCTGCACCCTTTCAAGCACTTCACCCTCCAGACTTCCATCCTTACTCATCACACTACCCAAGTACTTAAATGAACTCACACTCTTCGTATCCTCCCCATCTAATCCGACTGTACATTCACTGACTTCACTTCTCTCGAAGACCATCACTTTACTCTTCCCAACATTCAACTTTAGATTCCGTTTCTTACACACTCTCCCAAACTCATCTACTAAGCCTTGCAGCTCCCCTTCATCTTCACTTAACAACACAGTATCATCTGCAAACAACAGTACAGGGAGTTTCCAAACACTGCCCTATCTCACTAGGGCTGCTCCAACATCCACTGCCCTACCTTGTATCTCTTTTACAACCCCATCCATATACAGATTGAACATCCACAGAGACATGACACATCCTTGTTTCAATCCAACCTTCAAATGGAAAAATTCACTCAGTTCACCATCTACATGCACTGCAGCCTTAGCACCCTCATGCATACTCTTCACAGCCTTCAACAACTTCCCATCTACTTCATATATTCTTAATACTTTCCACAATCCTTGTCTATCCGCCCTGTCATATGCTTTCACCAAATCCATGAAGGCTGCATACAACTTCTTTCCCTTCTGTAGAAACTTTTTCACTAAAGATATAAGAATGAATATCTGATCCACACAACCTCTTCCCTTCCTAAAACCTCCTTGTTCTTCTCCAACTTATTCCTCTGTTATTTCCCTAACTCTGTCAATATGTATCCTACCATATACTTTTCCTGTTACACTAAGAAGGCAAATGCCCCTATGATTACCACACACTTCTTTTTCCCTTTTTCCTTTGTACAGGGGAATAATACCTGACTTCCAATCCTCTGGGACTCAACCTTCCTCCCAGGCCAGTCTGCACATCCATTCTACTACTATCTCTCCCCCATGCTTCAGTATTTCACCACACAGAGCAGCAGCCACTGTGAGAAGACGTGTCTCAAACCGCCTCTCAACAAACCCTAAGTAGTTTTCAGGAATTGTCCTCTCTCCAGTTTTGTTCAAAATTTTAAGTATTGCAAGTTATTATAGTCAACTAAAAATGTAAAGAACTATTGTCATTAAGTATACATGAATGTTTTTATAGGAATTTTGGGAACAGCTGTTCAGTTTAGTACTGCAACCGACCTTAAACATGGGCGTCAATGTAAACATTGGGGAACCGGAATTCCCAGGATTTGACAGTGAAACAAATGTAATGGATCTGGTTAAAACATTGATTATGAGAATTAGTGGTCTAGAAAAGAAAGTGGAAGATCTAGTATCAAGAAACATGCCTGAAAAAAGCGAAAATACTATACAGAGTTTGATACAGGCCAATGAGACAGCGAACCAGGAGATCGAGAATTTGAAACGAGAAAATATTGAATTACGGAGAAAACTGGAAGAGAGCAGTAACAAAACAGAGAAGGTAAGTAGTGTGTTAGAAGAGCAAAAAGCAAAGTGGGCACATGTGGAAGAAGAACAGAAAGAAGTGGTCAGTTTAAGGGAAATTATTCAGGAAGAAAGGGAAATGAACAAGAAAAAAATGGAAGAAAATGTAGTGAAAATATTGAAGAAAAAAGAGAAAATAGTGAGAGAAACAGTAGAAAGGAACAGATGTGTGATAATATTTGGAAACAGGGAGGAAGAAGAAAAAGTTAGGTCTGTGAGACTCGAGAGAGACTCAAATCAGGTGAGGCAAATATTGGACAAGATCGATTCCGAAGGAAACAAGTGGGAAAAAGAAATTGAGGAAGTAAGGAGGATAGGGCCATATAAGAAAGGGGAAGCAAGACCAATGAGAGTTTAGATGTCTTCAGAAAGTGTTGTAAATGACATACTTAAGGTGACCTGGAAACCAAGTAAAGAGGCAGGAATGGAAAATATTATAGTAAGAAAAGACTTGAATGAAGAAGAAAGAGAAGTCTTAAAATCTTTGAAGGACCAAGTAAAGGAAAAAAATGACAGGAGGACAGAGGAAGAACGTAAAACTTTTTTTTTGGAGAGTGATGGATATGAAAGCAAGGAAGTGGTATGTGAAGAACTAGACGTGAAGGAAACAAAGGGGATGGATATGAATATGAAAAAGAGAAGAACGAGCAAAGATACCAACAGTGCAGCAAATCTGAGCATCATGTACAGTAACGTAGATGGATTAATATCTAAGAAAGGAGAAATTGGAGACTACTTAAATGAAAATTAACCTGAAATTGTTTGCCTAGTAGAGACTAAATTGCCCCGAGATGTTGATATAAAATTATTTGGCTGGAATAATTATAAGATTTGGAGGAAGGACAGAGAAGGCAAATTTGGGGGAGGAATAGTGATATTAACCCATAATGACCTAAGAGTAAAGAATATAGAAATTGAAAATACTAAGGCTGAACTTTTGGGAGTTGTAATAGAGGACAATTACGGAGAAAAACGGATATAATAGTTTTTTATATGCCCCCCAAAACTAGTGCATGGACAAAGGAAGATTACGAACAGTTAATAGGTGAATCCATTATTAGGCTAAAAATGTTAATTGAACGAAGAAATAGAATAATATTAATGGGAGATTTTAACTGTAGAGAAGTTGATTGGGAAAGTATGGATGCTGGGAGCAATGAAGAATCATGGGGAAATAAATTAATGGAATTGATGATGGAAAACATGTTAACCCAGTTGATCAAAGAAAACACAAGAATTAGGGGTGTTGATGAACCATCTAGGCTTGACTTACTATTCACAAAGGACCCAAATGATGTGAGAAACATAACCTACCATTGCCCCTTTGGTAAAAGTGATCGTCCGGTAATTGAGATGGACGTGTTAGGAGTGAGGGAAGGAGAAAGAGATGAAAAACACAGAGAAAATAGATACAATTATGGGAAGGCAGACTTTGCTTCCCTGAGGAACTTTTTCCAAAATGTAGAATGGAGTAAAATGTATATGATCACAAATGTTGATGAGAAATATGAGTTTTTGTTAGAAGTATATAAAACAGGAGTTACTAAATATGTCCCAAAATTTTCTGCAGCTATGGAAAGGAAGAAAGAATGGTTTAACAACAGATGTAGGATGGCAGAAGAGGCAAGGAAAAAAAGCATGGAATAAAGTGAGAAGAAGGTATAATGAAAGGGCTTGGGAGGAGTACAAGCAGGTTAGAAATGAATATGTAAGGGTACGGAGAGAAGAGGAAAGGAAATATGAAAAAGATATTGTATCTAACTGTAAAAAAGAGCCGAAACTATTTTATAGGTTTGTAAATGGCAAAATGAAAGTTAAGGACAGTATAATACGACTGAGGGATGGAGATGAAACATACGAAAGAGAGGAAGACTTGTGTGAAATAATGAACAACAAGCTGCAGTCAGTTTATGTATTGGAAGACGAATTTAGGGAGCCTGAAATGGAGCCCAGGCTGACGAGAATGACGGAAATTACAGTTGACATGAATGAGGTGCTACAGCTGATGAAGGATTTGGATGTGAGAAAAGCAATGGGACCAGACGGTGTGGCTGGATGGATCCTGAAGGAATGTGCCGACCAGTTAGTGTGGCCAGTTTATGTCATTATCAAAACCTCGCTTGAAAATGGACAGTTACCTAAAGATTGGAAAAGAGCAAGTATTGTGCCAATCTTTAAGGGAGGAGATAGGGAGGATCCACTTAATTATAGACCTGTGTCACTTACTAGTATTGTTTGTAAAATTTGTGAGAAAGTTATTAGAAAAAGATGGATAAAGTATTTAGAAGAAAATGAAGTGATAACACCAAGACAGTTTGGTTTTAGGGAAGGAAGATCATGTATTACTAACAATACTAAGTTTCTACAGTAGGGTAACAGATGTCGTACAGGAGAGAGGGATGGGCGGACTGTGTCTATTTGGATCTTAAGAAAGCATTTGACAGGGTACCCTATAAGAGACTATTGTGGAAGTTGAGGACATTTGGAGGGGTGCATGGGAAACTATTAAAGTGGATGGGAGATTATTTGATAGGAAGGCAGATGAGAACAGTAATAAGAGACAAGGTTTCACAATGGAGAAATGTGACTAGTGGAGTACCCCAGGGCTCTGTCCTGGCCCCAGTAATGTTTCTGATATATGTAAATGATTTGCCAGAGGGTTTGAATAGTTACATGAGTATGTTTGCAGATGATGCTAAAATTATGAAACATATTAAATGTATTGATAGTTGTAAAGAACTGCAAGAGGACTTGGACAAACTACACAGCTGGAGCCAGACTTGGAAAATGGACTTTAATGCCAAGAAGTGTCATGTATTAGAAATGGGTATAAGTGAAAGAAGACCACACTGGACATATAAAATGGGCAATGAGATGATTAGTAAAAGAAAGGATGAGAAAGACTTGGGAGTGATTATTCGGGATGACTTGTCACCAGAAAAGCATATAAACAAAATTATTGGGGGAACTTATGGATTACTGACCAACATGAGAGTGGCTTTTAATTATATGGATGAGGAAATGTTGAGGGAGTTGATAGTGACCATGATAAGACCAAGACTAGAGTATGCGGCGGTGGTATGGTCACCTCATTTGAAGAAGCATATTGATAAACTAGAAAGGGTTCAACGGATGGCAACGAAGATGATACCGTGTTTAAGGGAACTCACCTACGAGGAGAGATTGGAAAAACTGAAGTTACCAACATTGCGCGAGAGAAGGGAAAGAGGTGACTTGATCACGATATTTAGAAATGTAAGAGAATTGGAAAGGGTGGATAGAGAGGATCTTTTTGTGTTGGATGATGGAAGAACAAGAGGTCATGGCTTCAAGTTGAGGAAAAGTAGATGTCTTAATGATCTCAAGAGGTTCAGTTTCCCGAACAGAAGCATAAGTATTTGGAATGACTTAGATGAAGAGGTGGTGCAGGCGAAAAACATTCATGTATTTAAAAATAGATTAGATGAATGTAGATATGGAGACGGGACAACACGAGCTTAGCTCAATTCCTGTATACTACAAATAGGTAAATACACCTGGGGCTTTCCCAGTTTTGACTTTCTTCATTGCTTCCACCACTTCCATCCTACCGATTTCTTCTTCTCTTCTCACAGCCCTCCTTCTCCCACCCATTCCCCAGCCACTTGTACTTGCATTACTTTAATTCTCTATGTTCAACAATTCATTAAAGTGTTTTCTCCATCAGTTCACTTTTTCTCCCTTCTCTGCTAGTAATCTACCATTTTTATCTTTCACTCCCCAGCTAACTTCTTTGGCACCCTGTCTGACTCTCTTTACCTCTTTTCAGAACATTTTCTTACATTCCTTCCACTTCGCACTCAAATCAAATTCCTCATCCACTCTCTTCCTACTCTTACTAATCTCTTCACCTCTCTCCTCCTCTCTACGTACAACTCTCTCTTCCGTCTCTCAGCTTCTTTGACACCCCTGTTCCTCATCCACTCACTACTATATATGCTTTCTTCTTTTGTGCCACAGCATCTCTCACCTCTTCAGTCCACCATGCTGTTCCTTGAATCCCCTTTCGTCTTCTCTTCACCCCACATGCCACCTCACATTCTGCACAGATTTCTTCTGTGAATACCTTGCACACACTTTCCACATCCTCCATCTGCTCCAGTCTATATTTACCCAGTCGCTCCTCCACTTCCCATTTATATTCTGTCTTTTTTCCATCCTCTTGTAACTTTTCTACTCTCCATGTAAGAACTTCTTCCTCCAGTCGTTCCCTTCTTCTCTTTCTCGATTTTGTTTGGACTTTAATTCTGACCACCACCAAGTGGTGGTTAAGGCTGTTTTTGTAACTTTCATTACTGTTAACTATGTCATATACAATCCTGAAGTTGCAATTTAATACTGCATGGTTGATTTTGCTGAGTGATATATAATACTGTCAATATCATTTTCTTGCCTAGGAAATATAAGATCTAGTACTGATGGTAGATCTATTCCTCTTTTTCTGGTGCTTTCTTTTACTTGTTGTGTTAGGAAAAACTCCTGCACAAGGTCCAGGAGGTTTTGGTCCCAGTATCTTTCCTGGCTTTTTATATTTACAGTATTCCAATTTATATTTGTATTGATATCTCCAGCTATTATAATTCTTTCTGATTTCTCCATTATTCTATGTAGTAATGCTCTGAAACTTTGAATTGTACTCTCTGCCAGGTCTGCATATTCTCCTTTTTCCCAAATGTTTGATCTGGGTGGCATGTATAAATTTGCCACAGTTATATTCCCTTCAGACGTACTAATCTCTTCTTCGATCATTTCTACCTGTGAGAGTATATCTAGTTCTGTTTCTTTGGCTTGCAGATTTTTCTTTGTTAATATCATAATTCCTCCTCCTTTTTTTTTAAGCTCCTATCTCTTCTCCATATATAGTAATCTCCCTACTATCCGGACATCCACTATCCGGATGCATTGCTATTCGGACATCGTAGGCTGTTTGACCCCCAAAATGCCCAAAAATTCGAAAAATCCAAAAAAAATCTGATTTTTTTGAACCGCGTCAGTTTGAATTTCCCATGCACGCCGAACAGCTGTGTTTTCGCGCCTCCCTCCTCTCTCGCGGTCTCATTTTCCGCTCAGCTCCCGGCTTGCCAACACGCTCTCAATGAGGCCGCTGAAGTGCTTGGTTTTGTGGTGATTCCCCATCTCCTGCAGGGCTTGATGCTGCTCTGCACCTTCTTCATCATGTGTGTGATGATGGCCCCGCCACTTGAGAAGAGGAAGAAAGTGGTTTTGACTCTGGAGAAGAAGCGGGAGGTATTGGAGAAGGTGGACGCCGGGTGGCCGACATCATGGATCCTCCGTGAATTCAACCTTCCTCGCTCCACTTTGTTCGATATCAAGAGGTCCCGAGACAAACTACAGCAGTACACGGCTGATTTCGCTTCGAAAACCAGACGGAACGTGGAGAGGAAGATGATGTTTACTCCTAAGTATGGTGACATTGACCGTTCCACGCTCATCTGGTATCGACAACAACGTGCTGCTGGTGTGTTGGTACGTGGAATGGAGCTGAAAGCTCATCTCGGACTCTGACAGTGACTAAATTCTCCAGGACTTGTCACTAGACCACATGGGAATTTACTGTTATGTACAGTGCAGTGAAGTGATGTGATGCAAGGTATGCGAAAGGAAACGTTGTGGAAAGTGCTGGTGAGTGTAAAATGCAGCGGAAGTGCTAAGGTATGTCAGGTGCAAGGTCTTACTGTCAGAGTCTGAGATGACCGAGCAGGTTATACATCAGGACGGCAGCATCATTCTCGTAAGTAGCCTAACTTCATCAAAATTCCTTGTTTTGTTCTTCCCATATCATTAATCTCATGCATATACTGTGTGAAAGATGATTTCCATAATGATTTTCAAGTCTAACCTGTTTTCAGCATGCTGTAAAGTGGTAAAAAATTCCCATAAATGTTAATCATAATTTCCTGCTTTTAATTTAATTTTTTCATGTGTGGTTTTGAAGTGCACCAGCTATGAAAAAGGTGAATGCCATTGATTTGTGTGAAAGATGATTACCATAAAGATTTTCATGTCTAACCCGTTTTCAGCATGCTATAAATGGGTTAAAAAATTCCCATAAATGTTAATCACAATTTTCTGCTTTCAATTTAATTTTTTCATGCATGGTTTTGAAGTGCACCAGCTATGAAAAAGGTGAATGCCATTGATTTGTGTGAAAGATGATTTCCATAA
>JAGKTI010002450.1:47695-66938 GCA_018397915.1 Birgus latro
CAAGATTCACACTGTGGTGTGTGTGCTATCCTGTTACAGGAGAAAAGCACTGTCACCTATGAGCGTAAAAACCTCGTATTTACGTTAAGAGAAGCAAACTTGAGGGGAAAACTCTGTGATGATGGTGAAAAATCCTGTACTCAGGTCAAACTGAGCGAAGGTTCGCTACACCTACATTGACAACTAATTGTTATGTAGCATGGTGTATGTGATACACGGTGTAGGTGTAACAGTTGTAGTGTAACTGTACCTACGTGTAAAGCAATAATGATACAAATTAATGCAATAATAAAGGCGATGATGGCAGAGGAGAAGAGGTGGCAGCATGCAGGAGAGACAATCATTGGACCTGCACATCAATATTGCTTCACCCACCAACTGTACCTGTGGAATGAGTCAAGGTGGAGCATCAGTAGTGTCAATGTGACAATTTGTATTAAATTACAATTAACATCCACCCACCAGTCAATCCATATACAATAAAAAGTACACTTTAGTTGAAAATCAATTGACAGCAAGAGTTTCGTACATTTGAGGTCGTCATTATTTTCTGAATACTTGCCCTTTATAACCTATACTTACGGCTAATAAAGGGCTCGTCGTCAGTGTCCACGGTTGGGATCGCCGCGACTGCCCGTTCATCATCGGTGTCTGTGGTTGGGATCACCGTGACTGCGCACTTATAACTATACTTACTGCTAACAAAGAGCTCGTCGTCTGTGTCCGCGGTTGGGATCGCCATGACTGCCCGTTCGTCATCGGTGTCCAAGGTTGGGATCGCCGTGACTGCGCACTTTTAACTATACTTATAGCTAATAAAGGTAAGTCAAGAATCCCTATGCAGACTTGGGCAGGTCACATTTTAACACCCAGCATGGGTGTGAACACTCATGTGGATTTTGTGTAATCTCCAGGAATCCTCAGAGAGGCCCACAGGTTGAGACACACCACAAAGTAATTCAGACACAGCCTCAGATTGCCTCTGCGGGGGTCTCAAACTTCCCCGTTAAACTACGGTACATAAAGTATGTACAAGCCCTGCACTTACAGCAAATAAGGGCTCATCGTCAGTGTCCGCGATTGGGATTTCTGTGACTGCCCATTCATCATCAGTGTCCACGGTTGGGATCACCATGACCGTGGGCTTATAACCTACAGTACATACGTATGTACAGACCCTAGACATATTATGTCCTGTGGGGCCAACGGTTGAGACGTCAGGTCTGCACCCACATTACCACTGCCCTCTCTCACACGACTCAGAGATTATGGGTGTGGATTCAAACGGCGCAGGAAGGAAACGTTCCTGAATGGTGGTACGTCGACACACATTGCAGGAGCACACAAAACTATCTATTTCGTGTCCCATTCCTGGCCAGAAAAAGTCAGCATGGATACGGCCTTGGGTTTTCTTTTTGCCCATATGACCTCCTGATGCTGAACAATGACCCCATTCTAATACTGCTTGGTGGTGCTTTGCGGGAATGACAAACTGCAGTTGAACCTCGCCCTGAGGTGTTCGTGACTCACGGTAGAGCCGTCCTTGTTTGTGAAGGAACCTGGCTCGTCCACCCCGTGAATACTTGGTCAGTTTACCCTTTTGTTTCTTCCGTACAACAGCAAGTGTCGGGTCAGACTGTTGTTCTTGGACAACGTCTTGACTGTGTATCAGATCTTGCGGCGTTGCAGTGGTCAACGGGGTTACACGGTTTAGAGCCTTGGCCATGGCTCGTGTTACTGCAGCAGCCGAAGTCTGTGTAGCAACGTCTATGGTGCAACTATTTTTGACGCCTGGTATGTTACCTATAATAAGGTCAAACAAAGGTTCTGGCATGACAACTGCAATGTCGAACCTGTGTAAAAGGGAGATGCTACCTGGATACGTGCCTTAGGGAACAATCTCGCTGATCCATCGATAAGTCTAACTTGAGTGTGCCTACCTGTGTACTCCTTGGGCCGAACTAGACTCTGCTTGATGGAGCAGCCTGAGGAACCATTGTCCCTCAGAACATTTACAGAAACACCTCCCACAAACCCTGGCTGAACAAGAAAGGCACTGTTGCCAGTGGATGGGTCTGAGGAGGCAGTAGCCAGTCATTGATGAGACTGTGGAACGTACGATGTGGCGAACGTAGCGCCCTGAAAACTATATGCCTGTGGGGTCGTGCTCACCATCTGAGGGGCTGGAGCGTTGACCACCTGAGGAGGAGGGTTCACCATTTGAGGGGGACTAGTGAGCTGTGGGGAAGTACCTGTGCTGGTGGGGACAGCACCATCGTGCGCTTGTCCGGGAATGAAGGCTACATTTGCCTCCTGCCTCCGAAACACTAAAGCTGGTTGTCCTGACTGAGGATTACGTGGCTTATCCTTGTTTTGCTGCTGTTTGGGATACTGCTGCTGGTTAGGGTACTGCTTGTACCTCTTCCGGTCAGGTTTCTGTGTATTATGCCCCTGGTCCTTCTTCTGCGGTTTGTTTGGACTTGGCCATTATTCTGAGAACGGCCTTGATGCTGGGGTTCAGTCTGTGTTTGCTTACCAGACTTAGCAGTATCTTTCCTATTCCATGGCTGTTGCCTACGAGTTTACTGTATGCAGTAAAGAAAGCATCAGCCTTTTCCACCATTTGGTTTGCATCCTTCACTTTGCACATCTTGAGCTGGGCCATAAGCTCAGCAGGCCACGACTTCTCCAGATGTGTGCGCAGCACAAGGTCGATTATTCCCTCTCGTGTGCTAGGAGTCTTGTCCTTCTCCATCCCCTCGTCTAAATATGCCGTGAGACGATCAAGGAACTGAACAGCTGTCTCATTTTCCTGGTGATGCGCCTTCACGAACTGATTCCTAGCATCATCAGCAGTAAGGCCGTACGCTTTGATGAGTGCGGTCTTCATCATGTCGTACGTGAGATTATCTCCGCGAATTCTGTGGAGAATGTCGAGGGCAGGGCTCTCAAACAGGCTAAGGAAATGAAGCTGCTTAGCTGCCTTATCCAGATTGTACAGCTGTGCCATGTCTTCGAAACGAGCTATGAATGGCTCGATTCGCTCGCCTTCCTTGTAAGAAGGAAGCATGAGGCGTGGAGTTGCTAGAACAGGTGTTGGAAGCGCACTTGTGGAGCTTGGGTTGGCTGCACCCGATGTGCCTGAAGCCAAAGAGTCTCGCTTGAGCTTCAGCACTTCAAGCTCGTGTTTGTCACGTGCCTCGCGCTCGGCACGCTCGTGTTCACGAAGTTCTTGCTCGTGTTCACATTCTCTTTCACGTTCCTCATGCTCACATTCTTTCTGACGTTCCTCGTATTCACGCTGTTCTTTTTCGTGTTCATGCTGTGCTTGCTTGTATTCGCGCTCTATTTTCCGCTCTTCATGGGCGGCATTCTGACCCGATAGCACGTACTCTTTGATTTCCTGGGGGTTAGTATGCCTCGCATATCCTTGGCTTCCTGTAGGTATGTACTGGTTGCCATGATGCTCAGATTGAGACTGAGTGAAGACTGATTTACTGGCTGCTGTGCAGCAGTCTACCTAGCTAAGAGTGAGTGAGTGATTTCGGTAATAATTTCAAGGCTAGGAGTTTATATCCTGGGATGAGGTCGCCAGATGTCAGGGGGAAAATGAAAATGTGTCTATGGACACTAGGAATAACTATCAAGTCGATTATCACGAGAGAATCGACCCGTGAAATCAAGTAGCGATTTCACTTTTATGCTGGCTTACTTCGCCAATTCTCTAGAGTCGAGAATTTTAGAAAACTTTCTCAGCAGTACGCAGCAGAGACTAAACACTCAAGAAGGCTGTATTACTGTACTGTTGGCCTCTGAGAAAGTTAGTTCACCCCTTAACATTCAAAAAATAATAATAATAATAATAAACAGGATCTTGGCTGAGCCAAACTCCTATCTGGCACAGTGGATTTAAGAATTAATACCAAGAGCTGGTCTAAGTACCAGTTGTGATTAATATAAGTAGTTGTGCTAACTTGGAGTAGCAAAAGTGTACTAAATATGTGGGGAAATCAAACATGACTGTTACATTTAACAAAGCTCAAGAAAACGAACAGTAAATTTATTAATTACATGAAAATAAATTTACGTTACATGAATCTGTTCAAAATCAGAGGAAAAGAAATGCACTCACTCAAGCACTCAAACAAATAGCTAAATAATGCACTGAGCTAAATAACCTTAGCTTAGGAAAACAAAAGAAATACTAATCAGTGGAGATGAGACCGTCGCTGCTATAGTTGATCACCAGGTTGGTGGAAGATTCGGGAAAACGCCGATACTGCAGGATGTTCGATGTTTGGGTATTGCAAACCTGCTCTTCGTGACTGCTAAGGAACGACTAACTGTGTTTGAGTGTCCAACATAAGGGACGTTTGAAAGAGGCGTGGCCAACTAACGGCCAGAGAGGCAAGCGCAAGGAAACGACAATTCAGAAATTATCGCCCAGAGGAATGTACTGTCTGTACACAAAGACAGTCTCTCGTGATAGAATGACGAAAGTTTTGAAAATTTGGTGCAAATATAAGTACACGAGTGGACGGTTAAGAGAATGGCGAATTCTCACGGATTTCAGAACTATTCATCGTTCCTACAAATTACTCGGATGTCACGATTTATGATACATAATTTCACAATGTAGGAAATTCGTGACAATATTAATTTTGTTTCAGTTAGGCAGACAATATGTGGTTCCTTTTCTTTAATATAATAATTCATCTCTAGTAATTTAGATACCATTCCATCTACATTTGAGTACATCAACTTAATCATCTTGTTTACATACTTAGCATGACTTGAGTCTACTACCTTCCTTCTTTTTATTCCCTCCTGGTTATGTACCACTTTCATATCTGCAATCCAATTACTTTGTAAAAAAATGTGTTCTTCTCTTCCTCTGATCTTCCCTCATTCTTTGTTTTTGCCTCCTCCCTCTTCTCTTTGAGTAATCCCAGTTCCTTGTGAGTTATGCATCTTTTGATCCATATATTTTTGAAATCCTCTTTTTCCATAAGTATGTTTGCATTTTTCAGTATTTTCTCCACACTGTTTACACTCTGGTAGGTTACTTTCGGTGGCCTTGATGTATTTCTCTCGTATTTCCCTAGCCTTTTGTGTTCCTCAGTGTCTTTACTACAGATTTCCTCGGATACTTCCTTCAATATGTTCATTACATTTGCCATCTATATTATATTGGGGCTGAGCTGGCCTGGTGGAGTGGAGCGGCACGTCTTGCTTCTCTTGTGTCTGTTGTATTTACCTAATTGTGATATACAGGAAATGAGCTACGCTTGTGAGGTCCCGTCTCTGTTTCTCAATAAGTCAAATTTTGCCTTAAACTCATATAAGTTTTTAGACTGGGCGATCTCTTTGTCCAGGCTATTCCACAGGTCTATACATCTATACGGAAAACTATATTTCTTGATGTCCTTCGAGCAGCTTGGCTTCTTTAGTTTCATTCCGTGTCCTCTTGTTGCTCTCTCATCCCACACAAACAGATTTTCTCTCTCAATTTTATCTACTCCTATCATGGTCCTGAACACTACAATCATGTCACCCCTCTTTCTCCTTTCCTCTAAGGAGGGCAAATCGAGCCTTTCCAGCCTCTCTCTGTATGGCAAATCTGCCAGACTAGGGACCATCTTGGTTGCTGTTCTTTGTATTCTCTCAATCTTGGTTATATCTTTCTTTTTGTGTGGGGACCACACTACTGCTGCATATTCTAACCTGGGCTGGATCATGGCCACTATCAATTTTTTCATCATCTCCTCATCCATGTAATGAAATGCCACTCTTATATTGGTCAAGAGTTTATATGTCTCTCTCACTATCTTATTTATGTGCTTTTCAGGTGACAAACTATCCTGGACCAGCACTCCCAAAACTTTCTCTTCTCTCGCTTTTCTAATTTGTTCATTACCCATCAAATAATTCAATGATGGCCTCTTGGTACTTTTACCCATTTCCAATATTTTACATTTTTTTGCGTTGAATTTCATTTCCCACATCCGACTCCAATCATATATCCTATCCAGATCCTCCTGTAGCATTTTACAGTCCTCTTCAACCTCTACCTTTCTCAAGATCTTTGCATCATCAGCAAACAGGCTTGCATAGCTGTTCACTCCATCTACCATATCATTTACATAAATCATGAACATTACTGGTGCCAACACCGAGCCCTGTGGGACACCACGTTACTTCCCTCCATCCAGATGTCCTGTCCTTTATTACTGTCCTCATTTGTCTGTCACTCAAAAAGTCTCTCATCCATTCCAGGAGGCTTCCCTTCAGTCCTCCTATATGCTCTAATATCCATAATAGTCTCTTGTGGGGTACTTTGTCGAAGGCCTTCTCCAGATCTAAGTACAGACAATCCACCCAACTGTCTCTCTCCTGTAGCACGTCAGTCGCCCTTGAGTAGAAGCTCAACAAGTTGGAAACACATGACATTCCACTTCTGAATCCAGACTGACTTTCAGTCAAATTATTCATCTCTTCCAGATATTTTATCCATCTATCTTTCAGGATTCTCTCACACAATTTCGCAACCATGCTGGTTAGGGACACTGGTCTATAATTCAGGGGTTCTTTCTTGTTTCCTCCCTTATAGATTGGCACCACATTTGCCCTCTTCCATTCCCGAGGCACTTTTTCCTCTTCCAAGGAGCACACAATTAAATTGTGAATCTTATCCGCCAGTTGTTCTCTGCATTCCTTCAGTACCCAATTAGAGATTCCATCCGGTCCTGGGGCCTTCCTTACATCTTGAGCTCCCAGTAATTTATACACTTCCTGCACTTCCACTTTTATATCTTTTATCGCTACATTTCTAATCACTCCCTCTCCTTCCACAAACTCCCTTTCCTTAGTGAAAACCGATTGGAAACATTTGTTCATTACTTCAGCTTGCATTACTGCATCCTTGTAGACCTCTCCTTCTACTTTCAGTTTGGTGATTCCTTCCCTTTGCTTCAATTTGCCATTAACAAATCTATAAAACAATTTGGGTTCATCCTTACATTTGTCAATTATTCAAAGTTCCTTTCTTCCTCTCTACGTATTCTTGCATATTCATTTCTAGTTCTTTTATATTCTTCCTTTGTTCTGATATTACCTCTCTTTCTCCATTTGTTCCATGCCATGTCCCTCTCTTTTTTTGCTATTATACACCTTCTATTAAACCACACCTTTTTCCTGTTTTCTTTCCCACTTACTTTTGGCACATATTTTTCCACTCCCAAATTGTAGAGGTCTAAAAAGATATCCCACTTCCTCTGTATCTCTCTTGTTTCCCTGAATTTTCTCCAGTCCGCATTTTCAAAAAATTTTCTCAATTCTGCAAAGTTTGTTTTCCCAAAGTTGTATCTTCCTTGCCTATAAAGCTCATCTCTTGGCACCACGTTCCCTGTTATCATCTGGAACTCAATGACCACATGATCACTTTTTCCTATAGGACACAGATAATTTAATGATTCAATTACATCAGGTTCTTTGGATAGTAGCAAATCTAATCTTGCTGGTGTGTCATCACCTCTGAATCGTGTCTCTTCTTTAACCCACTGTGTCATTACATTATTCATTGCTATATTTAACAATTTAGTGCCCCACGAATCTTCGCTGCCTCCCGAGTCCCATTCCTCCCAGTTCACCTCTTTACAATTAAAGTCACCCATTAGGATTATATTGTTCCTTTTCTCGATCACTTTCTGTAGATAACTAACCATGTCTGACAACATCTCCTGGTATTCATCGTCATTCCATGCTCTTGTCTTAGGGGGAACATATACCACTGCCATATCTCTCTTACCATTCTCCCCAGTTTCTAATTTCAAGTTTATGGCTTCGGCCCTGCCTTCTGCCATTTCCACAGTATCTACGTTTATACTGTCCTTCACTGCTATCATCACTCCTCCTCCCATTTTTTCTTTTCTGTCTCTTCTCCACAATTTGTATTTCCCACCTCCCATATGAATATCAATAGCTTCTTTCAATTTAGTCTCTACAAAGCACATAACATCAGGTTCGTGTGCCCTCAAAAAATCATTGATTTCTAATCTTGCCGATATTAGTCCATCAATGTTTGTGTACGCCACTTTCAAACTTTTTTCATCGTTTTTTATACTCTCGTCTCTCCTTCCTTCCGTTGGTACCACTTTCTCAATTTCTGGTCCATAACTCTCCAATAGAACTCTGTCTTCTCTTTCTCCGTTCATTGTTCGTTTTTTATCTTTGCTTCCTTTACTAACTCCTTTAATTTAGCTCTTTCCTCTTCATTTGCATCTCTCCTAATCCAAACATTTTTAAACCTCTCTTTCTCTGACAATTTCCACGTTCTACTTATGATTTCATTCACTATTACTTGGGACTTAAACTTTACTTTCAAGGGCCTTGCCCCACCATCCTCGTACTTTCCTAACCTAAACCCTTCTTCAATCTCTTCTTGGGCTTCATTGTTTCCTTCCATAACCACTGATATTATTTCTTTAGCCTTGCTCAGTTCCTCTCTCTCTCTTTCAGATCTTACTGTCATTCGTTTTTCTTTTATTCCTGAAATTATCACACATTTTTTCTTGTTTGCTACATCCCTGACCAAAGATTCTCTACTTCTTAGTACTCTAACCACTTCCTTCTCCACTTTTTCCTTACTTTGTTGTTCTATGATTTCCTTCAAATTTACATTTCCTTCCTCCTGTATTTTCTTCCACCCCTTATGTTGCTCCTTGATTTCCTGAATATGCTCATCTTGCCTCCTCGATTTTGATTCATATTCATCTAGTTTACTTTTTATTCTGTCCCTTTCTTCTTCCAACCTCTTATTCTCCCTCTTCAGCTGTTTTATTTCATTTGATGCGGATTCGTTATTCGCCTTTAATTCTGTAACTTCTTTTTCTTGTTCCTCACTACGTGTGCTAACTTTTTCCAGCCTATTCTGTAGGACTTTGATCTCTCTCTCTTGCTCTATGGTCCGTTCCTTCAGCTGCTTAATTACTTCCCATACCTTTTTTAACTCTTGGACATTCCTCTCCGCCGTTTTCTCTACTCCTGCTACTCTAGTTTCTTGCAGCTTATCACTTCCTTTGCCTACATTTAGCTCGGAGAAGCCCACAAATTCCCCCTCGTCAGTTGTAAACAGTCTTCCGTCTCTCTCCGCCATGATACAACCATATGGAAACTTTCTTTTTCACTTTGTCTTGTATTTTTAGGGCCGAAACTTGCGTTTTTTTTAACTAATATCCGACGGGACCACCACTCACGCATTCAACCACATAATCACAATAGGCTATCTCCTTTTCGCTGCTAGTTCTGCAATTATTTCCCCTCGATCCAGGAGCAGCTCCGTCTCTCTCCCTCTACGACCCGTGTGTGTGTGTTTGTGTGTTTGAAGCAGTAGGTGGGGGTTGGGCACTTCACCAGTTACAGAAAATGATGTTCCTTTTCCCTGGGACATTTCTCCAGGTAAAGAAAATGGTGGTCCTTGGCCCTACAGATCAGCTGCCCTTCAGGATGTGTAAAACAAGGCTTGAATATGTTTCCTTGGTAGATAGTGGTAAGTGGTGGCAACCAGCATCCTCTCACTTGATTTAGTGCTGCCTGCTTCTCCGTCAGGTGACTCTAGACTGAGTGACAAGCCCAATAGTTTCTTGTAACCCAGGAAACCATTTATAACACTGAGTGGTAAACATATCCCCAAATGAAAGTGATATAGAGCCTGCTATGGTGCCCTAGTTAAAGGGGTGGAGAGAGAAATGCGTCCATCCAGGGATCAAACCTCCATGCTCTTTGCTGTGCCTCTGGTGAAGTGCTCTCCACCTCAAGGGAGCATCAGTTCATTGCTTGTGATAGCCCTGCAGGTACTATTGCTTGTCTGTGGTTGATGATCATGCTCAGGCAGACAAAGCAGGTTCACTCTGCTGCTACTAATAATATGATGGAGCTGCCCACTCATGTCAGGTGTGTGCAAGTTGGTCGCTATGTTACGTACTGTGCACAGAGTTCGCCTGTGGTTGGTGAGTGTGCTCAGTCAGACAGACTTGGGTTACTCTGCTCCTACTATTAATATGGTAGAGCTGCCCACCTATGTCAGATTTGTGCTAGTTGGCCATTACAGTACATGCATTGGGATTGCCAGTCTTCAGTGGCGATTATTTTCTTAATGAAATTGTTTATTTACAAAGAATTGTTTTTTGTACAGGTATGTGCTGATAATTAGCATCACCTTCAGAGAGAATAAAATTAAAGGAAGTAGTGCAAGTTATGCAGTAATGTTAGAGTAAGCAGTATTTGCCTAGTGGGAGCTGCATCAAAAATGAAATATACAGATTTTAAAGCTATCCATAGGTAAGGAGGGGGCAGGTTATCCAAGTTTCTGGCTAAGTGAATACATTAGTACCTGTTAGTAACCTGCCCAGTACCGTATTGCAGTTTCTTAGCAGGTTAACACTCCAGTACGCTATGCAGGGTATAATACAGTACTTAAAATTACGTAAAGGTACCTGCTGTCTGATCACCATTGTTAAATTTTTATGGAATCAGTTACAGTACAGTACTGTTACTCCCTAACAGAACCCAGGTGACTGATTATATACATTACTGTATATTTTGGTGTACCTGAGTTATTTCTGTACATTGCACAACTATGTAACACTTTCAGCCAGAGAACATCTTTCTGTTCAATTTTGGCTTGTCAGTCTTATTGATACTGATAGGTTGAAAGGTGACCAGAGAGAGAGAGGATTAAGTATTATACTGTACTTCATTTGTTTGGGGGGGTAGTGTGCAGATTAAGGTATAATATAGCTCTGTTGAAGTGTATGACTAATGTGTCTGTTTCATTGGTGACAGCTGGTGGCGTGGGCAAGAGTGCACTCACCATCCAACTAATCCAAAACCAGTGAGTACCCTTGTGCCATTTTTATATTGTTGTCTGTAGTGCATTTTTGTATGTAGTTGGGGACATGGCGGCACAGTGGTAGAGCGCCTGACTCGAGACCGAAGATTCGTGAGTTTGCTTCACACCCAGGTAAGTTACCCTGCCAGGAGAGGTAACACTCTCCTGTCACCTAGCTTGTTGTAGCAGCTGTGGTTCATTGGGTTAGAGTACTCAGATAAAAGGGTCGCAGGTTCAAGTTCACCCAAGGGTCATTGGTAGACATCAGGAAGGGCATCTGGTCATAAAGTGCTACAAAACCAAAGCCTTCTACCCAGGGGCAATCCCTTAGCTCTTATAGAAAAAAGGGGGGACGACGTTAAAAAATAATAATAATATCCATTTATGTGACTTTAAGAGGTTCTATTATTATTACATTACAGTAAGACCTCATTATAACAGACTAATTGGGGCCCAAGCCATTCCGAAAAATGCAAAATTCTGATGAAAGCGACGTCCGGACTTTCCCTTGCTACTCCAGACTTTTTTCCGATATATCAGACATAAGTTCGGATTGCACCAATGGTTTTTAAACTGTTTTCACTACCATTGCAGTATTGTACTGTGTTATACCTTCACAACATTAATCAGATGGTATAATGATACTGTACTGTACACTGATAAATGTGTCTTTTATTTACCTTATTGTGGTGAACATAGCTGAAGTGGTCAGGCAGTCCGGACTGCTTCTGGCTTTATCGGACTTTTTCCGGTATACTGTATAGGAATTTAGTCCGGTAGCTCCTCGAGTCCGACAAAAGCTAATTCCGGTCTATTGAAGTCTGTTATATTGAGGTTTTACTGTATTGTCATTCATTCATACATCATTTAATCCTGTGTTGCCCCATGAAGAGCGTAGGAGCTTTTGGCTACAGTATTGTTGTTATTGGTAGTAGTAGTAGTAGTAGTATTCAGCACAAATTTGTGCATGTGAATTATTGTGTGTCTGCTTTGTACAAAATACTGGAATTTTTAGTAACGAACAATTGAATGAAAGTTTCAGACTTAACACTTCCAGATGACTGAAGCTGATAGATTCATACTAAAAGAAACAAAAAGAGATCCAGGTGGGACATTGCACGTATGATGTGGCTTACTGCTGTGGTTGAGTATACCCTCCTTGACATTTGTTAATGAGTGTAGCAAGCAGGTATTGTCCTCAACAAATAAAAGTAGTAACCCCTTAGAGGTGACTTGCAGGTGTAGTCCTATCCTTGAAAACTGCACCACCCATTACTTGGTGCCATGTCATTACTGTACTGTCATTACAGCTAGTCAAGCAGCTAATACAGCCACTCCTCAGGGTTGGTAGGAGACAAATAGATTTATTCAGTGTTAGGTTATACTGTATAGTTACACAAATCACACAGGACAAACTACTAAAATTTATATTTTTTGGTGGTGGTGTTTGTATACTTTAATGCTGTATTTGAAAAGTTTTTATTAAACATTGGAATATGATTATGAATATATTCATAGCTGAGGATTATTATTTTTTGCTTACGAGGTCTCCAAAGACAAAACAAACTTCTTAACTAGCGTGCCACCTAGCTGGCTTAATGTGATCGCAACAGGAACTGTGTAGTGGTGACTTAGAGCTGTAGTCTAACATTAGTCCCAGGATGCAGTCCTTGATGCTGTTTTTATTGTACAGAACCAGACATGAAATGCAATATGCACCAAAGCAAGTGCATTTGTTATATATACTATATTGCCTGTACTGTAGAAGCTTTTTGTCTCAGTTCAAGGGAAGAATTAGAATTAACCATTCTAACATTCATGCAAATGCTATACGTAACGTTACCATTGTTTTTAAGGAAATAAATTTTCATGTGAGCCACAGCATTTGTTCTGTAAGTCCTTGAATTTATGCCACAAGGACATATGGCAAGCCTGTGTTTCATCAAGCCCCAGTATATTGGATTTTATATTTATTCAGTCATTTCTGAGCCCACTGAACTTTTTTTGGCTACAGTGAACTAGGGCTGATAAATGGGGCACCTCACATGGCCCTTCTGAACATGAGTGACGTACAATATTGTTGCCAAGGTTGCTGTTTCTCCCACCCAGTTGGGCTAGGCTGGAAGTCTGCTGATGGGAATAAATATTGAGTTGAGGTATTTTGGGCTACTTTTGGTTGTATTGGACAGTGCCAGTCTTTGGACACTGCATGACATGTGATTGGTCTTAGTCTAGCCACTTCTTCAGACTAAGCTGTGTACACATGGTACACACAAGAGGGAGCCAAGGATACCCCTGTCCAGGGCCTGGACATCCAACTTGCAGCACAGAGGCTTGCTGTGCACCTTGTTGTTGAAGACTTCAAATGTAGTGGTGGGTGGTTGTGGAGGTTCAGGAAGTACCATGGCATTGTTGACAGGGCCATAACTGGAGAGATGCTCAGTCCCAGTGTTGATGCTGTGGAGCCATTTGTTCAGCATCTTCAGAAGCTGATGGAGGAGGAGGGCCCGCATGAATTCAGCATCTTCGGAACCTGAGGGAGGAGGAGGGCCTGCACGAGTTCCAAATTTACAATACCAACAAAACTAGGCCCTGGTGGTGTGCTCTTCCACAAAACACCAGGCGTTTAAAGATACTGGCAGCACACCAGGATGCAAAAGATTTAAGGAGAGGCTCACCATTCTGACCTGGACCAATGCTGATTGCTCTCATCACTTACAGCCAGACCTAGTAGGTAAGAGCATATGGTCCAGGTCACTCAAGGACTTAATGGCCAAGCTTCCTGTGGAGAACCGTGGGAACAAGTCTGTCCAGTTTACTCTGGATATCATTAATGACTGGTTCCACCACAGCTTTCCCCCTTCTGTGAGGTAGCACCAGAAAGGGTATGGCATCAGTCCTGATGAAATGAAGGCATTGCTGCTGACTGACAGTGCCACAGCCCATCCTTCCACCACCAAATTGCAGCAAGGTTGGTTGAGTCAGGGCTTTGTTCCTGCCACCTAGCATGACTACCATGATCCATCCTGTGGACCAGGGAGCCATAGAGAGTGCCAAGAGGCACTACAGAAACCTGTACCTACAAGTGTGTCTCATTGTGACCGTGGATGGGATGGACCTGGAAGTTTATGAGGACACCAGAGGCAAGAAGACCTTGCAGAATTTTAGAGATACACCATTAAGGATGCTGTCAGAAATTTTATTCCGAGGATATTCTTCGGTCAAACACCAAGTGCTAAAATTAAGTAATAGGAGTCTCTTAGAATGAGTGAGGTATAACTAACACCCTAACTCAGCTGTTATTAACTTCTTATATCCTAGCCAGTTCCCCTCGATATGGGCAAATCTTAAAGGATACAGTGAATTACGGTACATCATGAAAATTACAAGGAAGGTCTAACTTAACAAGTTAATCTTAGTTTTAAAATAAAATTAAAGCCAAATACACTGTACAGTATTCATTTTATCAAGTTAAGACATACAGGTGGCCCTCAACATCCGCAGATTCAACTTTCGTGGGTCCCACAGATTCGCGGATTGCCCCTCTGTGGAGCCAAGATTCCGTTTGTGGCCGCAAAGTGTAGCAGTGCAGATGCTCACGGATCATTTCTCACCAAACCAGGCCAACACCAAACCACTGCGCTCCTGCGCTTCTATGTCTTTCACTCAGTCTGTGTCCTTCCACTGTCGCGGTCGCTTCACTGCCTCTACGCTGCCATGCCAAACCTCCTGTAATTTCGTTATTGTGCTCAATAATTGTTCTGTCAAAGGTAACAAATGCATTGCTGTGCTATTAGGTGAGTGAATTAGCTCCCTGTTGTGTGATTTACTTGTGATAACTTTACCTCGCACTCATTTTCCTCCACCACACCTGACGCTGAGCAGCCTCCATTTGTGCCTGAACCTCTACCCGTGTGTGACTCTGAACATGTTCTCTCTGACTCTGATGATGCATCATCCTCTCCACCTGGCCTTGAGGGCAATATCTATGATCAACCACCACTCGGCTATGACGCTAGCAGTGGAGATGAGGTGGAGTCTGTGCACATGTAGACTTCTCAAGCCATACGGTGACATTCCACATCATCTCATCCAGTCATCCATAACTGCATGGCCAATCATCTTCAGCTTCATCGATGTCATGTTCATCATCATCATCATCATAAGTCATCAGAGTTCATCCGCCAAAACTTCAGGGACAGTGGTGAGTTAACTCTGAATTTAATGGGTACGGTTGTAAGAAGTTGGGGTAAATATGTAGCTGATGGCTTGTCCACATTCACACTCAGTCGCAGGAGTCTGTGGAAGTCACCAGGTACATATTTAACTTATTATGGCGAACATAGCTGAAGTGGTCAGGCAGTTTGGACTGCTCTTGGCTTTATCGGACTTTATCCGATATATTATAAGAATTTTGTCCAGTATCTCCTTGATTCCGATAAAAGCGAAATATGGTCTGTTGAATTCAGTTATGTCGAGGTTTTACTGTATTTATACATGCCTTCACAATATAGTTTTCCATAAAAGGTTAAATGCAGTAGCATTTGATTTATTAGTAATAAAATTATTAACCAGAAAACCAGAGCAAATCCCTTTGAACCAGCACTAAACATTTTCTTAAAAATCCCTCTGCTTTTAACAGGGACAGCTGTATTAAAAGGTGCTCATATATCGCTACTCACAGGATATCTCCCTCAGGGGGAAAATAGTTTCCACAGTTTTGGGGCTGGGTGAAAAATGATACGCTGTATTGTGTAGTATGACCTATAGCCAGAAGATCTCTCCACATGTCTTGAGAACCCTGTGCTGCGGCCTTTCTAGGTCGCGCATCTTGATCCAGTTGTTCTCCACCATGCACTATCTCGGGACTAACCGTTAACTCAGGGGTACCAATTTTCGATGGTTTTTATGTTGACATGTCCTCTACAAGTAGTTTTGACAAGTCTCAGCACCCCATGCGAATCTGGATGCGTGGAGACGACCTTAGCAAATGGCCGCTGGGATCTAGGTTGGTCTGTTCTCACTAAGACCACATCTATGTTTATAAAGGACTTGTTACTGACAGCTTGAGCCCCATAATATCTTTCTCTTAGGCTCAAAAGATAATCTTTGCTCCAGTGCCTATTCCAGGTGGCCAACACCCATGTCAAATGTTGATACCCTTTGCACTGATTTTGCTCTAGTTAGTTATCCTCTGTGGGGTGATCATCTACTTCCTCCTGGATGTCAACAAAAGACACTGGATGTAGCCTTCTGCCGTACAACGTAGGAACTGGTGTCAAAGCTTCAGTTGAGACACTAGTTCCATCCAGATAGGCTAAAGGCCCATCATTAATTCTAGCCTCAGTTTCAGTTATTGTCATTAACTCTACTCTAGTGATCTTAGTTCTGTGTAAAGTTTTCCTTAGGCAGTTCTTCGCAGTACCAATCATTCGCTCCGTGAATGCTTTTTGCCATGGGCTCTAGGAGCCATGAACTGCCTTGTACAGTTGCCGATTCCCAGGGTCGACTTAACCTTTGGGTCATTCATTATATTTAAAATTAAAGGTGGTGCTCCAACTAAATTGGTTCCATTGTCACCTGTTAATTTACTGGGACAAGATTGTCTAGCCACAAATCTTCTGAATATGTTCAGGAATGTCTCTGAACTTAAATTCTTCTGCCATTTCTAGATGGACTGCCCTTATGTAGGTGCAAGTAAACAAACCTATATACACCTTATGGGGAGTTTCCTCACCCATAACAGCTATAGCCCATGTAATTAAACTCCAGTTGTTTTTAAGGACCGACTTACATTTACCCTATCCTTTGATAAAGAAGGTCGTCCTGGATAATCATATGGTCGTTGTTCATACTTCCTACAAATAATGCAATTCTCGAGATATTTCTTCACAATCTGTCCACCTTTAGGAATCCAATGCTTTTCTCGGACTCGGGTCAGATCCATGAAGAGTTAACTCATGGGCTTCTTTAACAATTTATTGTACAAAACAGTCATTCTTTGGAAACAATATAGGATATCTAGTTTGGAGAGGCAAGTCAGCCTTTACTATTCTGTGGTGGCATCTAATTAGACCCTTTTCATCAAGGAATAATCCTAAATCTTTTATCAGTTTATTATTGCTGCTAGTGCCTTGGCATAAAAGGTAAAAAATCTCTCCTTAATATTTCCTTTGCAACATTGTCACCCAATATTCCATGGGTTCAAACTCCACATACCCCAGTTTTTAAAAAATTTTACAACTAATTTATTAGTGTTAAGGAGTTGTCTTATTGATGAAAATATTGATGTCTGTCACGTCTGGCTCTGGTACTACAGGATCTGTGTTTACAACACTATTCTCAGTAATATTATACTGTCTCTGCTCAGGCCATTCTTTAGTAAGTAACCATTTAGGACCTTTAAGCCATAAGACATTTCTGATCAGTCTCTTTACTGTTGAGCCTCTCGAGAGAAGATCAGCTAGGTTTTGAATAGAGGATACATGCATAAATTTAAATTTGGAAGACAGTTCTTTTATAGTCTTCACTCTATTGCTGATGAAATGAATTTTTACCATCTGCCTTTCCTATCCAGTAAAGACAAATCTCAATACCTGTCCATATATAAATATCCCTAAACTGAGTATCAAGAGCAGTGGTTAAATACCTGGCCAATTTAGTTCCTACTTCTTTGGAAGCCAATTCCATTGGAGGTAGGGTTTTTCCTTCAATTGGTACAACTCTGACTTAGACATATTTTACTATAATGTGTTACACAACAAGCTGCTGCCCTATATGCCTTTTGAAAAGCATCACAAAATACAGTAGAACCTCCTTTTTCGGGACCAAGGGTGTTCTGAATACGGGAAAGTGCTGGAAACAGGAAGGTGTACTTTTTATAATTACTCATGGGATACTCATAAATACTAAAAAACTCACAAAATTCAATTTAGCTTACCAACATCCCAAAGACAAGGTGAAGTGTGTTGATCCTAGTCTGCTAGTATTGGTGGAGACTTCATTGTCAGGTAAATAACTTCAGAGGAGTAGACTGTAGCACCAGTCGAGCAGGGCAGTACTGCCTAGGAGGATGGAAAGCTGATGACAGGGAGAGCTGGAGCTCCCGTTTCATCAGCCCTCAGGACTTGTTCCTGACCATCCCCCTTGCTGAACTTTTTCAGTGTCTCAGTAACACAGAGAGTAGACCAGCATGCTCTCCAATACAAGTTTCTCCAACTGTCAACACCAAACTACATACACGCTACACACTACACTTCCTTTTCAAATTTGTTTAAAAAATGGCTAATGATAATCATGCCTCGGAGTCCCCGGGGGGGGGGACCATAAATGCCCCCACCATCCGCCCCTCTCCCGGTGACGACTCTCGGAGCTTCCTGGAACCACTGTCTGACTCACTCCTTCTTCATTTCTGTAACATTCGCGGCCTTTCCTCTAACTTTCGCTCTGTTGAGCACCACCTCTTCTCCTCTAAACCTCACCTTCTCTTTCTTACTGAGACTCAGCTGTCTGAGACAACTGATAGCAAACCCTTTTCTGTATCCTCCAACTTTCTCTATTCTCATTTCAAAGCCAAAGGTGGCTGTTGTGTATATGTACGCAACGATCTATCTTGCTCTCGTGTTCCTGAACTTGATTCTTCTGAATTCTCTACTCTCTGGCTTCGGCTCTCCTGTCATTCTCTGACTAAATATATCTGTGCTGTTTACTTATCTCCTAATGCTACTGACTATCAAAAATTCTTTGACTATCTTACTTTTATGATGGAACACATTCTATCCATTTCTCCTTTCTCTGAAATCTCCATTCTAGGAGATTTCAATGTTCACCACCACCTTTGGCTCTCCTCTCCTTTCACTGATCCACCTGGTGAACAAGCCTACATCTTTTCTATCCTTAATGACCTAGAGCAGCTTGTACAGCACCCTACCCATATCCCTGACCGCCTTGGAGAGAGTTCCAACATACTTGACCTTTTCCTAACAACTAATCCTTCTGCTATACTGTTAATCTTTTCTCTCCGTTGGGCTCTTCCGATCATAACCTTATTACCTTAACCTGTCCTATTGCTCCAGTACGGCCTGTGGACCCTCCAAAGAAACGCCGTCTGTGGCACTTTGGAGCTGCAGATTGGGAGGCCCTGAGGCAGTACTTTGATTTTCCTTGGAATGATTATTGCTTCCATGGCCGGGAGCCATCTGAGTGTGCCTTGCGCATTACGGAGGTTATTCTCTCGGGCATGGAAGCATACATTCCTTTTTCATATCCTCTGACTAATGCAAGAAAGCCTTGGTTTAATCACGCTTGTTCTAATGCTGTCCGCAACAGAGAGAGGGCCTTTAAAAGGTACCGGAG